>JANPWX010000030.1:1626577-1769499 GCA_024734555.1 Trochalopteron elliotii
GGAAGGAAGGAAGGAAGGAAGGAAGGAAGGAAGGAAGGAAGGAAGGAAGGAAGGAAGGAAGGAAACTATAGAAACTAGAAGATTCTAGACAGGAAGTAAGCTTTGCCTAATTTTCTAAAAAAGCTCTGGCTCCTATGATAGGCCAGGCTGAGATATCTCTCTCATGCTATTGAAATGCTCCACGAGAGTTGCAATTTGTGCAAGATAAGGGTTTTATTTGCATTTTCAGATAGTCTATTCTCATATTCTAAAATATTTGCAATTTACCAATTAGTATTTGATGCTCACATCATAGTGATCTATGTTACAAACCATTGACTTTGTAAGGAATGTTGTAGGATTATAAAATTAGCAAAGCACCACATGAATTAAATCTCTTATTTAAATACATGGAAATGTACTTCCCATTAGTGGCTGTACAAATTATGAAAAGGTACTCTGAAGCATAAATATCTGACTAACTGTATTTATTCTAAGTTTTTTATTTCTCTTTCTTGTTATTTACATATTTTCCCACTTTTCCTGTACTCTGTGAGTTCTTAACAATAACCACCAGGCACAAGTCTGAAGACAACCAATTCTCCTCCATGAGACTTAGAGAGTCCAAATAATTCAAAAATATCTAATGTTCTGAGATAGTCTCAAATAATCTCACATTTTTATTCCTGTATCAGAGATTTTGTTTCTAATATTGCAGGGGATTTTTATTTCTTTCTCACTCTTAACTATAATGCTGTCTTTAATTAGAGAAAACTACTTTTCACATCATATTTTGCAAACCAAAGAAAAACAAAAACACAGACAACTAAAAAACAAACATGTCCCCGAAACAAACAAACAAAAATAAACAAGCAATCAAAACCAAAATCTTATTGGAAAATACAGTGATAGACAATTAATTAAACACATAATGTTTATGGAAGCCTTTGTGCATTTCTGGAGCATTTTTTCACCATGATAGCTTTCAGCACACAATGTTATGTTTTGCATCATTTCTCCACAATTATCACTCCATTACAGGACAATTATACCAAAATACCTGATGTCTGCTACTATTCTGAACACAATTTTAATGTAAATGTCTCCTTTTATGACTGTGGTGTTTCAGAAACATACCTTGGTTTTTTTGGTGTTTTTTTTTTATTATTATTATTTTTCCACATAAATTTGTTGTTTAGGGAAGGTATAGATGTTAGACAGTTTTCTTCTGTCCAATAGACCTGAGCAGCAAGACAAAGAACCTACAGGAAGTAGGTACTCAATGGAGACATATTTCCTTCCATACATTCTCCTTTCAGAGTTGTAGATGCCGTCCTCCAGGTTTTTCAACCAGAATGAAAAATTATAACCAAAAAATATACTACAACACTCAGAAGAAAACATGTGCCTTTGCAACTTTTGTAAAAGAAATAAAAAACAGAGCAGTTCCACAGCCTCACAGCCAGGAACGAGATCTGGGTTTATTTTTGTGTTTCTTGTTTTCTTTGACTTGAAATTGAGTCATCTGAGCTGGGATTTGTACTTTGTATGCTCCTCATGAGGCTTCATTGCTGGATTCAATAAATCAGAACTGTCACAAAGGAGTTTTAGCACTACTGCCCTATACAACTGCATTCGTGGTATTTTATCACAGCTGGCAGTCAATCAATGGTTCTTATCAGACATTTTGGTTATTACATTGAAAGATTAAAGTAAAACAATGTATTTTCTAATACATTTGTATAGTTGAGCTTCTTTACTCCAGGGGACCAAATTAAATTAAAGTGGATATGAAACAGATGTCTTTTGCATGCAATAATCTGTGTGACAAGCCAACTGGTCTATAGAATCATGGTACTGATTACTCCCTTTCATTCTTGCATGCTCCTTTGTGCATTTTCTGAAGTAAATTCCCGGCTGGAAAAACAATATTGATTTTTAAATTTTTGATTCAGAATGCTAACAGCAATCTGTTAGCTATAGAATTTATGTGAAGAAGCCTGTAAGGACCCGTGTTAACTCATTGTTACAGAGCTCAAAAATCATGAAATCAGAGGTCCCAAAATAAAAAATAAGATCTGAACAGGAAAACCAGAAGATTCTCTTGCCATTGAATCACTGCAAGGCCAACCAAATCAATCATTCTGACAAGTATGGAGATATTGAGAAGTATTTTTTAAGCTTCTTCTTAAAGACCCTTTAGTGTGAGACATGCTACAGTCTCCTCACATGAACTGTAGCTGTGCTTTAGTCACTAGCATCAGATAATTAGTTCTACACCTTGGATGAACTTCCTTTCCTTTGGTGTGATTAAGCAAGCAGTCACTTTTCATCCACCTGAAGACTGTTATCAGATCATCTTTATTTAATTTCCTCTTCCTTCTCCTTAAGTGACAGTTGGTTCATTCTCCACGGGTTATTTCAATGCCATATGCCAAGCTCCTAAAAGTTAAAGAAATTTTTTATTTAAAGTAGCAATCACTTTGGATAAATTGAACTTCTACAACTCCAGAAGAAAAACAGGGCTTCTAAAAGGCTGTCTTTATGTTTGTTTGTATAATAATTCTATCTAGTTGCCTTAGAGCAACCAGACAGCAGCCCACAAGCACCAGATAACTATTCTGTTCTGTATATTATGAACTTAATGAAAAACACCCACATTAATCCTTTGAGAAAGATATGCAGTATACTTTGGCCCCTTTGGAGCTAACACTTCAGTAACTTTCCAAATCTATCAAGCAAATCCTTCAGATTTGTAGAAGAGTTTCCAGATGGAAATTCTCTTTTCAGTTTCCAAGCCATTCAGTCTTGGTTTGGATCCCATGGGGCCTCTATGGCATCAGTACGTCTCAGCTGCAGTTATGAGCATCCAAAATAGTGTGCTAAAAATCATACTTTCCCCTCCTGAAATACCCCAGGTGACACAAAGGGCACAACATCACTGAAGCTTAGCTCCATAATTCAGAAAGTATTGTATTGAGTAATTAGATGTTATAACTAAATCAGCAGTATGGTTTTTGAAATTAAAGGAAACTGACGAACTTAAGAAAAGTACATATATCTCTCCATTTCTTTGTGTTACAAATCCTGCATTGCAGCTATCCCTTTGGTTTCAGACACTGTGAGTCTACAGTGTGGTGTTGAAATTCCCTTCACAAAGTCAATAAACAGCAATTTACATTCTCAAGAAATGTGAGCATTTATTTGAGTTGATAAATTAATCCCTGATACTGCAATCTGAGATAAAAAGAGATGGATACATAAAATTTTCTGGATGCATTTTATTGGCTTACAGTTTTTCTTCTAAATATATCAGACTTTTTTTTTTTTTTGGTCTGAGATATCTTTCAGTTGAGAGTACTTGAGCTAAAACCACTAGCAGGAAATTAATCATAATACAAGTTTTACCTAGCAAACAGAATACCTTTTAGGCTACAGCTCTAGTACAATCAGATAAGAATCCAAACCCACAATTCATCATTTATTTAATTAGTTTCAAATGCTATGAGACTGCTCCAAAACTTTTTTCTCCTACAGACATATTAAGAAGACGAGATTGTTGGCCAATAAATACTGGTATCTTCTCTCTAGCTGTTTCAGTAAGGTTTGCCGAAACCACATCATGGCAGCTTTCATCAGAGGACACTGGCAGACTTAAGAAGGAAGTATGGAGTTTGGTTTTGCCCTTTTTTTTTTCCCCCTCAAAAAATGTCCTGGTTTTAAAGGAAGTCAATCTCCAGAATAGTTGCTTAAAGTATGCAGAATCTTTTAAGAACATTAGTTCTGGTTTTTTTAGGTTTTTAAAGAAAACAATGACAATTGTTGTAGAAAGTTGTCCCCACCACAGCAAGACTGAATTTCATTTCAGGTTGGCAAGTATTCAAGATCAATACCATCAAAATATTCTAAACCAAGTACTCTGAATTGAAATCCAGATACAGTTTAGGTATGCAAGTTTCTTTATATTGCACTGAGATATAAGATTACTTAAAGTTATTTTACTGGAAGACTAGAATTCCACCTTACTTTCTATCATTTTCCTGAGTGAAAGCCAAACAAAACATTTCCACTAGCCAGATCATGAATCAGAATAAATGATACTCCCTGAAACAATACATTTTCATATTGATGAAATTAATTGTGAGTATTCCCAAGGTCCTTTATTTTGGTAGCAACTATCACTTCACCTAATTAACACAATCTATCCAGACTGATTATCAGTCCCACAAATATGGAAATCATTCCTAGTAATCAATATATAAATAGATAGGCTTTCTTTATTCTACAACAATTTTTTTTCAATTAACAAAATAGTATGATAGATTTTCAACATTTGTGCAAATCCTTTTGATACCAATTTTGGTTAAAATCTTGCATCTCTAATAGAGTTTTATGCTGTCTCTAATCACACTAATGGGTTTTTGTCTTCCACATAAGTAATCCTTGGAGAAGGATACAATTTTTTCCACTAACTTCATTTCAAAAAGACTTCTTCAAATGTGTTTAATTGCACTTAAGCCAGTTTGAACCTTATCAATGAGTTTTAAAATTGTAGGCATTTATACACATGAAATTTTCAGTGACTTTCCCAATTTATGAATTAAAACAGGGTTGGGGGTTTTGTAATTTATTTCAGTATTCTATCCAGTGGGATATGTAACTAAGAGCAGAGTTTATTGAGCTGTGTTTTTTTATTTCCAGAATCATGTCCTACAACCATCTTAATTTCCTGAATATTATGAAATTTGTAATTTTTACTGCACTCATAGTGAAGACTCTTCACACTCTGCTTGCATCAGATTCATTGAACTGTCATACTTTAATCAAAGTTGTTTACAAAGACTCCTGTATGAATCAAAATCACTAAAGCCTTTTGAAGTCTTCATAATTCTTTTTACTAAGATGCATCACACTTCTGGTCAAACTCTAACCTTTCTGCAACTGCCACTGGTCAGGTTTCATGAAAGCCTGTGGTCTTCCTGAGGTTTCTGAGAAGTGCTCTTGGCAAGCAGCTGAATCCTCATCTCTGAACCCATATACAATAGATGACTGAATAAAATAAAATTGAAAAAGTGCCATTAGTTGTCAATGTTGGGGTATTTGGATTTGGTTTGGTGGTTTGTCTTGCTTCTTTTTTTTTCTGAAAGGAATTAAAAACTTACTCCTCTATAAGTAATCATTAGATCTTCTTCTGTCTCAGTCAGAAAGATTTTCTATCCTTCTCTGAAACTTCTCAGTCAGTTCACTAGTGATGTCAGTGGACTAACAGGAAAGAAATGGAGAGAAAGTTTTCATAATACAAGTCCCAAAGAACTTGCCAGTATATACTCACATGAAGCATCTTGAAGTTAATTTATTGCAATAGTTAACCAAGTTGGTATTATTTAATAAACAGATGAAATGGTATGTGGGTGGTTTCTCCTTGGGGGCTGCTTTATTGGCTAAGCAGTAAACCCCAGACCAACCGAGACAGCTTGTGGGTTCCTCAGATCAGCTGGCTCAGCGTGGATAAGGCTTGGAAATTAACAGCGGACTTCTGCCGTGGCTTTAGAAGATGTTTATTTGGTGCAGCTCCACGTGCAAAAAGCACGGCCTGGCCAGTCCTTCTCCTTTTTGTACCCCAGGACACAGCCTGAGGCAGCTGGAGAATTCGGGCCAATGGATGGAAAGGGCGGGAGGTTCCAGAGGGGGACACTTAACAGAACAATTGAACAGGGCAGGGGTTGGAACACCTGGTCGAATGGGAGATGATCTCCCCTCAAGTTACCAGAGTGATTGACAAGGGGCTCCCCTCTGGGAGATACCATGTGGGTTTGGGAATGGGTGAAGGGACTTTGTAAGGAACATACCAACACAAAATAAATAAAATACATATAAAACTTCGAAAGCATCAATCATGCATTGCAACAATGGTAGAAGCATATTGAGTTTTTTCCTGCTTCAGAAGAAAGCTGAAGATCTGGGACATCTTTGAGTCACATTCATGTGTTGGAGGCAGAGATTGAGAACAGTGTGAAATAAATCCACCTGGACAGGATGGTAGAGGATAAAGCAAATCAAAGAGATCTTCAGTAGAAAACAGCCATTGACATAAAAATCAGGCCTCAGGTAACTCATCAATCATCACTCTACAAAAAATTGGAGGGCTGTAGTGAAGTATGGGAATACAGGAAAATTTCTTGCAGAAACAGCATGCCTTGAGTCTGAAGAGCAGATACCCAGATTGCTTGGGGTTTGCCAGGAGCTTACAGACTAGTTTGCTGTTGTATGTCTTGGAGAAAGCAGGGTCTAATGGAAAAAGCAAGTGAATGATTTACACTGATGTTAGAGTGGCAGGGTGTTGTAAAGATAAACAGGAGAAGTTATATCAGAACTGGAAGGAGATAGGGCTGAACATGAATTGCTGAACACTGTGTCATGCAGTACATTCTGCTGTCAACTCTTTGTACTGTATTTATCCTCTGTTGTGTTGACACTATGAAGGAGTTTTTTCATACTTCACCTGACAGTTATTTTAGGCCAGCGCCTGTGCCCCACTGTGTCCCGAAGGAGACACAGCAGGCAAGGAGAAGCTGAATCAATACTGCCATAGCTCTCTGCCCAGTTTTTCCCAGCAGTTGCACTCTCAGACAAAATTCACATATTTGAAGTGTTCATCAAAAGGGGAATCATTTTGTCACTGTCATGTTTGAAATGAATTTTAACACACTGAAAAGTCCAAAATACCATATTAAACCTAATGGGTTTTGCTACCTGGCATGCAAAACAGCATACTGCTAGTGCCACTAGCTAACTTACTAGGTGTTAGCTGTGTTGGCTAGCTCAAAGCTGTCTACAGTAAATTATGCTGTAAGTAAATGTAGCATAAATAATGTTATGCTACATTCTTTGATGATACTTTTATCCTTACGAGTCCACAAACAGAAGCGTTTGCCTTTTCTGAATCCCTTCTGATCTGAGTATTAAAGCAGAGTTAAAAATGACAGTAGGAAAGTTTGCTCTGGCTGTTTTTCCAGCCCATTTTTTAAACACCAAAAAGTCACTATTGCTTCCTGCATACTAGAAAGATCTCTAGGAACAGTGATGCAGTTGAAAGTGAACACAGTGCAGCAGTTACATGGACAATCATTCATCACAGCCTGAAGAATACCAAATGCTCAACTAATGGGTCGATGAACCTCTGCTTTTCACACTGACAGACTACTCCAAACTATGAAACGGGGCATGAATAAGTAACCAGTGCAAAGTTGTGCTGACCTTGGAGATAGCTCAAGCCTATACAGACATAAAGTTTTGCATTCCAATTAGTTTTTAGACTGAAAAAAAGCTTTTATTTACTTGATACAGCCTCCACTTTGTGCTCTGCATTTATCTCCTAGGAAGCTAGGTAGTGTCAATATTCCCTCTTTTTCTGCTGGTGTCATCTTGTAAGACAAGTCTTAGGTAAGTGTCCAGATAGAGAGAGAGAGAGAGTGACAACCTCCTACTGGAATAATTTCCTGATGGAAAATAAAATCTTTAATAAATGTTCTTTTCCTTCAAAACAGGGAAACTTTAAAGTTTAACCTGATTTTTAATTCCTTCAGGAAGAATACAAATGAAAAGCAAATTAAAAGAACTAAAAGAAAGACATACATAAAGGAAAAAGAATTCATGAATGGCTTGGAGTAAGTTTTAAGGAAATGAAAATACTATGTAATAACACTCTTCAATTCAGCTTTGTAATGTAAATCATATTTTTTCTGATCTCTGTGACACAGACACAACTGACAGATCCAGTCAGACTTACAGATAAAAGCAAGAAGGGTTGCCAACTGGAGTAAACAGCTAGAAAAAGGAAAGTATATCAGATAAATAGCTTACTTCTCCCTGAAAATATGAAAGATGCTTGTTTACCTTGCAAACAGAGTTTCTTTAATTTTAATTAATAATTTATAATTGCCTTTCTATAATACCTAACACTTTGTAGTGAGCTTCACTGGTTTGAGCTTGAACCAATCCCAAGTAAAATTACACACATTTCAGCTTGATAATGAACATACTTTTTAAGACCATGAAGAGGAATATAGCTCTAAAAATGAAGGTCTGCAAAATTGACCAGCTTCTCCGTTTCTTACTTTATGGAATAATTTTTCAGAACATCTGATTTCTTAACAATTCCCCTTTCCCAAGAATATTAATTCATTTACTTCCCCCAAAGGAATTAAATTCAAATACAATATTATATATGGGTGTGTGATCCACAGCCTATATATTTAACCAAAATAGGAAGGAAGAGGCAATTTGTCTGACACATTTATTTCCTATTAGGCATTTGGAAACATCAGCTTCAATACATCTGCTCTTTTTGAGAGTGAAGTATGAAGTCAATGTGACTGCTTAGGTATAACAGTCTTTTCTGAATAAAAGTGCTATTAGTGCCCATTCCTCTTTCGTCATTGCTATTAAATTAACTAATTAAAATAATTCACAAATAAAAATTTCAACAATCAATTTTGCAAAAGGAACACATTAAATATCTTTAGATGGAAGTGAAACTTGTAAGTTAATGAATCATTTTAAAATGAGCTCCCATTCACATTGATTTTGTGTCTCACTGCCATAGAAATAAGTTCTGCCAAGATATGTCTGTTTGGACCAGCTGTCTCATTGCATATAAAACACATGTTCCATTAAAAAGCAGATTTTTGGTGAGCTCATTCAAATATGCATTTCAAAGTTGGTCCTAGAATTGTTGTACTCCCTGTTGCTTTAACAAAGGAGCAGATGAGAGACTGTGACTTTATTTCTTCCCTATTTTCTACTGAAGAGATTATTTTGGTCAAAGAGTACTATTCTCTTCTCTATGAATGTCAGATCAAGAACCAGCTCAGAAATCAGTTCTTGACCTTGCAAAAGGCCCTTGCAGAGACAATTGTGCTGTATTGATGCTGTGGCTACTTTCTTTTGTTCTGAGTGTCCCAAAAGGTCTCATACCAAGAAACAGACCATTACAGAAAAAACCAGGAGAGTAGCCAGACAAGAGAAAAATAGAGTAGAAGGGGATGAAGTGCAGTAATGGCCTGGAGACCACCTTCATACCAGATTAATGCTATAAGAACAGATTTCTCTTTGGGTGACAGTGGAAGTTGCTGATAATTCTGATCTATTGTATGTAAGAAAACATTTCAGAAGATGAAACATTTAAATTCAAACAGAAACTCTCAGCATTATCTGAAACAGTTTTACAGTTTGAGATGCCTGTTGTTGAAAGACAAAGCATCCTACTGTCCACAGACTTAAATTACATATAGATTATATATATATGAGTAAATTACATTTACTAATCATATTATAGTATCATATAATGCTTGGGACCTTAAATACCATCTAGTTCCAACCCACCTGCCACAAGGACACTTTCCCCTAGACCAGGTTGCTCAGACACCCATCCAATCTGGCATTGAACATTTCCAGGGTTGGGGCACCCAGAGCCTCTCTGGGCAGCTTGTTCCAATGCCTCACCACTCTCATAGTCAAGAATTTCTTCCAAATATCTAATCTAAACCTACTCATTTCAGTGTTAAGCCATTCCCTCTTGTCCCATTACTACATTGTAAAAAGTCCCTCTCCAGTGCTTTTGTAGCTCCCCTCTAAGCACTGGAAGGTAGTCCCCACAGCCTTCTCTTCTCCAGGCTGCACAACCCCAGCTGTCTCAGCCTGTCCCCACAGGAGAGGTGCTCCAGACTCCTGAGCATCTTTGTGGCCCTTCTCAGGACTCATTCAACAGTAAATGTCATGTAGATCTGAAGTAGAATTTCCAAGCTGGAATTATTTAGTAAACACACAAATCAGAGTGATAAAAACACAGCTTTTTAAATTTGACACTCAAACTTCATCACCTAGAATGTTAAATTTGCTTTGTCTGAGTTCAGAGTAAGTTTTCCACCCTGGAATATATTAGTGCAGCTATTTACTTTGGTTTTTTTCCATGTTGCACTAGAGCTAAACATATATTATCATTGAGATACTCTGTTCTGCCAAATGGAGCAGAGCAAAAAGAACTCACTACAGCTAGGATAATTGTGATTTTTTTATTATTTAGTATGTATCCAGAATAGTTTATAGCTGGCTACAAAAAATGTGTAGGGTAATAAACCTGTTTTAAAAAGTCACTGCTTTTTAACTAATAATATTAATAATTGAGAACATTAATAGGACATTGTAGCAAGACTCTCAAGAGCCAGGAAGTCAAGGAAAATTATTCATTTAGTTGTTGCAGTAATTTAGTTAATTAGATTTTCTTTTCTCTACTTAATTTATTTCTAAAAAAGATTTTCTTTCTGGTTAAATTAATTCTTTACATAAATATGTGATAGTGAGAGCAGAAAAAAATTATTTTACATTAGAAATTCATATCTAGTGTTAAAGAAAATGCTACTTTTTATTTGAAGAATAAAATATATTACTTTGTCTACCATCATGATCTTAAAATTAAGTGGGTTGTGAAAAAATCATCTATTCAAAAAAATAAAATGAGCGGTCTCTTTTTTCTGCTTTATAGTGGTATGTGCTTCGCCTAGTAATATATTAAGCTCATTTTTGTTATGGAAAAATTGAACAAAACCTCAAATATTTATCAGTTCATGCGTGTGCTGAGCTTCTGAGAGTGTTGGCCATGGCTCTGGCCGTGCCTTCTGTGAAGGTGCCCACTCAGATAACTGAGCTTGGTTTATTTTTGTGATTTTACCAAGGAAACCCTTGAAAAGCCAATCTTATCCAGAGATTTTCTACCACAGTTATATGCAGAGCAAATTATTCATAGAAAACTGACCAAGATTAATTTTCTGTAGTGACCATTTGAAACATTTAAAGAGAAAGAGACAAGATTTTATTTTGTGACCCATTATACTGTTGTTTCTTTATTTGCTGTTTATTTTTTCCATCATATTTCCATCTAGCAATTATGGATGCAAATCAATTAGCAAAGACCTTTGCTTGGGAATATTACTGGATGCTCAGACTATGCGGGGAAGGGTGTCTTACCCATATGTGCATATGTGCTCGTGAAGAGGCTCTTCCTCCTCTCTGTGTTATCACAAGCCATACAGGGCACAGCTTTTTTGTGAGAGAAATCTTTGCAAAAAAAAATGAAGCTCCAGACCTTCATGTTTCTCAAAAAAGTAAAATTTAGGTATTTCACCTGGCAGAATCAATGAAGAAAAACTTTGTATTGCCACATTATCAACACAATGGCCATCACTGTCTTTCATAAGACAAAGACAAAAAGTCGAAAAACAAAGTTGCCATCTCTGTGGAATTCACTTTGTTTATTCCAAGGAGAAGGAAGTTTGACATCTTACCCCAGAGAGTGGGGTAAGATGAATATGCTGGAAATGTAGACTGCTGAAAGATGTGGTCGTCCTGTCATCCTTCTGAGGTAATTCGCCCAGGAACAAAAATGCTTCACTTGTTTTCTTATAGTATTTCAATTTAGATTGTTTGCAGAATGTTCCTTTTAAAGGAGGACTGATGGTTTCAAATATTTGATATTGCTGAATTAACAGGCAATGAACATTATTAAAGCTTGCTTTTTCACCAAATACAGTTATTATTTAAAATCTCTTGCCTTGGTGTTCTTCTTGAAAAAAAATGAAGGATAGAGTTTTGCTTTATGTCACCTGTCCCCTTTTTCTCTTAAGGGTCAGAAAACAGTTTCAAGGGTTTCGTATGCATTGTTAGCATGAAGTAATTTAATGGGACATTTAAAGCTATAGCAATTGCTTTTAACACAAAGGGAAAGTTTTCATTGAAAAAAAATACTAGAATCAATATAAAAGAAATAAGCAAGTTGAAAATAAATTAAAACAGATATTTGTAGGTTGGAGATAAATGAAGGAATTGGTTCCTAACTCAATTTAATGTAGAGAGAAAAAAAAGGTATATGAAGAAAATTTTTTCAAGTATATCAGAAGACAGAAACCACTGACTTGGAAGAATGATTCCTGGAAAAAGAATATGAAATAATATAACTGTCTAAAACCACATAGCAAATCTTTTTCACCTGGACTCATGCTGACTATAAAAAGTACACTGAACTCATTTCTACTGTGAGTCTGGAAAAAGCAGATAGAAAACAAGAACATATAATCCAACAATAAGAAAGAAAGAAAAAAAAATCCCAATAGTCAAGCAGTGTGAGAACATTTATAAAAAGTGTGAAAACTTATATTCTTCTGCACAAATCAGAAAAGTCTTCACAATTTGCTTTCCCAGGTTCTACTGTCCAAATAGAAAAGAGAAATTGTATCTGTAATGACAATACTATAAAAAGTATGAGCAAAATATGCTGTCCTGTAAGAAATTCAAACGAGGATCTAAAGTGCATAGATTTTTCCATTACAACAGGCCTGAGACTCTTAGACTCTCGGCAACAGAAAAAATGAAATATATAATGATCTATATCAAATATTTTACACAGATCAAGACTTATCTAGTAATACCAACAGCATGCAATCATATAAAATTTGTCACCTGGAATGTGACATGTCCAAGTGTGTAAACAGTGCGATTAAATCTTTCTGGATTTAATCTTTACTTTTAGGTGAAACCTAAAAGTTAGAAATATAAAGGCGCAAGTATGACTATTCAAACAGGGTATAAGATGGTGAAGACTGTATCTTCAGCCTTCTCTATAAACAGATACACTACACAGTGTCTTATAAATTGCTCCAATTAAAAAAAAAAAATAATTTTTTGGTTGTTTTGTTGGTTTTACCTTTTAAAAATACCAGAGAAATTTTATCTTCTCTAGATTCAAACAAAAGCACTTATTCATCCAAGGATTTTCCAACAGACATGTAATCCCAAAAATGTATTATAGTCTACACTGATTTTCTCCAAGCACTATCCGAATCTTCATATATTTCTAGCTCCTGTTATGTCTCTCTGAAAAATGTCACACTGACAAAATAAAAGTGAAAAGAAGGTTGTCTGATTATAATTCATCATATATAGTCTTCTTTGTAGTGTGAAAGTAAAAGCTAATTTTTAGGAAGACAAGCTGTGTTCTTTTTTACCTTAGTTTTAGCATTTCTGCAAACTAGAGTCGCAAAAGGAAGAAGCACTTATATATCCATATATATACATACCCTATACTATACTATACTTTGTAGCATATAACAAAATTATGCCTTGTTAATTTTGAACAGGATGACATGCCCTTCAGGTCATCTTTCCAAGTAACAGAAGAACCTACCAAAGCATTTCCAATTTTCTCAGATTTACAATGCCATAGAAAAATTTCTGGAGGTATTTTAAAAATGAAGTATTGTGTCTGTCAGATGAGTTTTAACTTGCATCATAAAGAGACTTGTTTTTTAGGTACTTTTGCAACTATTTTTATACCAGCACTAACTTTTACAGCATTCATTAATTTTTATTATCATTTAAAAATTCCAAATATTCTCTATCATGTTTTGATGTGCTGTGTTTCTGTTTTTGATTGCCATTGCATCTCACTCTAGTTCTTTATTTAGCTGTTTGCTGTTTTGATTTCTAATGGAAGCATATAAACTATTGCAGGTCTTGGATAAAAGGTTTTCTTGACACGTTAAGATGAACTTGTCTTTCTAATAGTTAGCTGCTCATTTTTTCCTCCTTAAGGAAAAAACAACTCTGCCATTTCACACAAAGATGTTGAAAAACACAGGTGTTTTCATAATAATGTGGCTTATTCTTAGGGTGTTTTTTCCCCATAAGGATGACTGATATAAGGTTGATTATTTCTTTCTAGGCTGAAGAGTCCAACCTACTGGGATATTTTGCTCTCAAAATTAGGTGTGACTCTCATAAGAATGTTATCTTTGCAAGAGCTTTGATTTGTTGATGGTCTTTACAAAGGAAGTATGAAAAAGTATACCCTTTTCTTATATAGTTCAATTCTAGCACCCATGATTTTAAAAAAAACCACAAGCAATATATAAATACTTTGTCCCTGGACTTGTGTTTAGGAGCTGGTAGACCTTCTTATCCAGTTAAAACCTTGATAAAACTATATACCTGTGAACAAAGCCATTCCTTGAAAAGCCATTTAATTTTGAATCCTGTCTTTGTTCTTTTCACTGGTACTCCCTGAGGATAGAATTTTGTAAGAGGCACTAAGGTACTATTTGACTGTCCTTTTAGGAAGCTTGAGTTCACCATGCATGGGAATTGCTCTCTCAACACACCATCAAGCTGGAATTCTCATGTGTGGCCAGAGATTCCATAGGAGAAAATGTTTCAGATCAGAGCATTGGCACACTTCAGCATCATTAATGATGTCCTTGGGAGCTGGCACCCAGGTTCCCTGCAACACATACATTGCTCTCCTTGAGCATATAGAAGGCAGATGGTAAGGGATCACTTCCATGGCTGAGAGGGGTCAGTAAACACACAAAATGAGTTACCAGCAAAAGCTCTTTTTTTTCCAGACCATTTGATTGAATAAGACACAATTTTTTTTTACAGGTCTCCATCACTTTTCTTTTTCCATTCTTCTGCAATCAAGGAGTATCAAGGAAAACTGTTTGAGATCATTGAGATCAAATTTTCTTTCTGCTGACCCACTCAGGCACACACAGAAGATCAAATCCCATGAATGAGCACAGTGAAAAGGATTGATTTGAAGGGGTTCTCACTCAGTTGTTTAAGATTTATTGAACTTGGAAAATATTTTATTTTAAAAATCTTTCTGAATGTTCACAGTTTGAAATTTAGTCATTTATATGGCTAAGAAGCAGCTGAGCAGCAACTTTAAATTTACTAGTGCCCAAATATTAGAAGCAGACAGCTAGAAGCAGGCAATTGTCATTTAAAGGTCAGTCCTGAAATACAAAGGTGCTGCATGCTTACACCATGAAATGCTGTTAATTCTCCATTAACCATCAATGGATTATCCAAGTTATGGATTTACTTGCTCCTGATTTCTCCTGAGGCACCTGGCTGGAGCCCAGTATTGCCAATAACGCAACATAAAGTATGTATTGCTGCAACTAGACCCTACTGTGCACAATGTGATTAGCATATATTACACTTAATAGTTCATGTGACAAACATATCTACAGTTAAGGGATTTTTGACAATAAATATGTGTATCTTTTAGCATTACACATTATTGGTGCCATCATTAATACTAGTTGTTCTGGTTTATTTCCACCTCTTATTTCAGAGTAGCTGGGTAAGCAGACCTCATCCCTTCAGACTAAGG
Organism: Trochalopteron elliotii; assembly: GCA_024734555.1. Classification (NCBI taxonomy): domain Eukaryota; kingdom Metazoa; phylum Chordata; class Aves; order Passeriformes; family Leiothrichidae; genus Trochalopteron; species Trochalopteron elliotii. The sequence continues at coordinate 1,641,786 of JANPWX010000030.1, forward strand.
TTAGAAGTTTATGTTATTAAATAGCCAGTTCAAAATCAGATCCTTGTGGACTCGTATTTTCTGAGCTTGAGAAGAACTAGCTCTTCTCAAGCTCAGAAAATATCAAGTCCACAGATCCTCTCCTATACACATAGGGATTTCAAAAGATTTTCCATATAAGAGATTAACTAGGAAAATAAAATAATACAGGCTTGAAAGACTACAGAGATTTGTCCAAAACAGAACAGAAAATGTAAGATTTAATAAATTGAGGTAAATGTCACATCCTAATGTTTTTGACCCTCACTAGACTTACATTAGACTGGAAGAATTCCCTGTTATCCTCCAATAAAGTGGCATGTTGAGTTTAATTCTTGTGAAAAGGTTACATGCTTTTTAATGAGATAAGGTAGAATTGTTATCTCGCCAGTTTTGTTTTGAGAATGTGCAAGTATGCACCACATTTTTTAGACTGAAACACAAATTTCCTATTTTTATGCATAAATTAACAGATATTTCACCAACATCTGGCTTTGCTTTGCTTTAAATGGGTTAAGACATTTTAAGACTAGCTGTATTGTCTTCTTCTTCCTTGTATTCACCAGAAGTTTCTCTGGGACATCTTCATTTATTTAATGAAATTATTTCTTCCTAGATCTGACACAATTCATCACCCACAACAACTTCCTGCATATGATTTAATGGAATCTCTTTTTAAAATTTAGTCATAAACTCTGCATACATTATAAGTATGTAGTTAAATACACTCCTAAACTCACAAAGTCATGCAGAGAAAACACTGAAAATTTGGGTAAATATTAATGTTTATATCAATTCTTTCAACTTTTGTCCATTGCTTCATTGCAGAATGCCAAATTTTTACCTCACCAGAATTTCAAGCTAGCAAAACTGTCATGAATTTGGTTTGAATTAATCCAGCAAAATTCCTGTGGTCTCGGTTAAGCAAAATCATAGTAGAGAAGCACTTGTGGGGCAACTCTTAAGGTGAAAGACGGAACTCATTTGTTATACAACTGTCTGTCCACCTGTGCTCTGAAACACAGAATGTGTCAGGCAATCAATGCAAAAGTGACCTACTCTTTTGTTCCTTTCTAAAAGCTGTCATTTCCTCTGTAGTGGCAGACCAAGTGCAAACACAGCCCTGGGAAATTATGTACTGATACTTCCTTGTTCTGCATGGTTGGGAGATGCTTTTACCCTTATGATTTTCCTTGTGGGTCCAACAACTGCAGTTATGTTATGGAATGAGTTCTGTCCATGGGAGCATTTGTCCCTGTACTCTCTGTCAGACCCAACAACATTCTTTTGCACATAGTGAAGCCCACAGGCTTTTAACAACTGGCACTACAGAATCTCATGTAATGGAAGATACAACAGTCCCATGCTTCTGTTCAGTGCCACACTCTTTCACTTACAATACAAATGGGAAAAAAATTAATGATGACAAGAGAGTTAAATCTATGTTAAACACCATCTATCTTTAATGTTGTTCTCTAAGGTAAACTGAAAAATAGGCAACATAAAGGTACTAAAAATATTCTTGTGCCAGAGTGTAATGAGTCATCATATACTACATATAGGTTTAGCATATATAAGTTTGTAATGTTGTATTTAGATAAAAGTGAATTTCATAACCCAGTAAGCACAACAACAAGCAAGATACCATGAAAAAAGGGAACTAGAAAGCAGCTTTATTATGAGCCTGTTGTTTCTTTAAAAATCACATTTTGTGTTCATATACAATTTTCAAAACATATTTTTGAATAGTGAGGAATTTGATAAATACTTTCTGTCAAGTCAAAACCAATATTGAATAGCACTTTTTCAGTGTCTCTAAAGTGGTTCTTTTCTTTAAAAGCTTATGTGAAATACAGGGAGTGATTTGAATTCCCAACCTAGTTCTAATTTGTAGGCCAGTCAATTTTTAATATATCTTTTTACCCAATAACTCTCTCACACCAAGCATCCAATATCCATCAATTGTTGTGATAAAAAACAACAGATGTTTAAAACCCTGCAGCAAATGTTTAAACTTCCAAATGAGAACTAAAAATAAAGGCAATTAAAACATTTTGGAGTATTTAAATTATACATAAAATATAAATCCAAGGCTCATGGTCATGCAGACTAAACAGTCCCTTTATATTCTGTTGTCTGTAGATGCAGACAGGTTACAGGGCCTTTTCCAAGCAGGAGATTTCAGATACAGAATCACAGTGTGAAACTAAATTGAACATCCTTATTTGATATTACTGTGCTGAAGGCAAGTTATCTGGAAGATCAAAATATCTCAATGCATAAAAAGGGTTTGTATCTTTTAATGATAAATATACAGTGTGTTAATCCCTGAATTTATATCACTCTTCATAGCTGCAAAACATTGCAACTTAGTCCTCATGAGAGAAAGTGGCAAAATCCCCATCTTTTACTAATATTTGTATTTGTTCATCCATTTATGTACATCTCAGTCTATCTTGGGGCTGTATATGGGTAACCAAGGTTAAGAGAACAGCATTCATAAAAAATGTCAGGATGAAGGACTTTTATTTGGCAGACTGCCAGAAATTTCTTTTTGGATCTGTAGCTACAATACAGTAGTAGAGAGAGCTACCTATCCTTGAAAGGGCAATAGACTATAGGGTCCTTCCCACATGGATATGTACCTGCTGTGGTAAAGAAATACATGTGTATCATAAACACTGAGTTTTAAGGAAGACATTTGTACAGTTTACAGCACTCCCACGTTTTCTCATCATGTCCCTCAGCTGTGTAGGAAGCTGTGTGGGAAGAACATTTTCTTCTGTTATTTGGAAGAAGATGTAGGAAAGGATAAAAATTCTCTCTACTCAAGATTTAGAGAATAAAATGCATAAATTGATTTTTAGGATCCTAGAAGTGATTTTTAGGCTTGTCAATTCCATGCTTACGTGTCAAGGATATCTCAACAGTGCTACTTGAGAGACAGTAATTTTGACACAAACAGTCCACTTCAGGAAACTCAGGTGATTATATCATGATAGGACATAATTCATGAGTCTGCTGAATAGTACTTAAATAGCATGAAGGAAGTTTGGTGAGATAAAATAAAAAATTGTTGCCATATTAGCATAAAGGTAAGGATTCTTTATGAGTGCCTGCCATGGATAGAAACAGATATTCTTTGTCCTTTACAAGGGAATATGCATTTCTGGATATAGAAGTTCAATAGAATAAGGTTTGTTTCAGAGTGGTATCTCTTGCCTACCCAAGTGAGGAAGGGAGATTATTAAGTGGAGGGTTTTTTCTTTATAGCTGGTAGAATAAGCCAGAACACTGTGCACAGTGTGTTAATGAGAGGCTTCGTGCATATATTTCCAATGAAGCAGCAGTGCAGGGAAAATATCATCCAACAAGTCATTGGATTGTGTTAGGGAAAATGTTTTGACTGACACATTTCACAGATACATTGTGAAACTGAGCTTGATAGGTCCAGACTGTCAGAGAGCACTCTAAACCAGTGATTTGAGAAAAGTGCATGAACCAGGAAGATACATTAACTATGAACTGCACAACTCAAAAATCCTGCAGTAAGAAATCAGTTTGTTCCTTATGCTTACAGCATTAGAGCAAGTGAGACGAGCCATATTACCATCCACAGAAATACTGCTGCATTATGGATTTAATTCCCCTATGGACAAAAGCAACCCACAGAGAAGCATTGGCTCACAGAGTATGTTCTTCCATTCTGACATGTGAAATTCATATTAGATGCCACATACTTAGGGTTGGGACCTTTTGTTTTCTATGTTATTCTTTTCTTTTCCTAGTGTTTTTCCAAAGAGTAGTGCTTCTACTAGTGCAAAGTACTAGATGGCAGCAAAATGCTTTTAAATACCTGCTGGACTGTCATCATAGCCTCTATCCATTTATCACACCCTGTCTGTGCTCCCACTCTCAAAAGAGCATATTGCTCTTATTGGTGTATTCTTGGCTCCCTGTTTGGTGACCTCTCTCTCCTCCTGCATCATTATTACAGCTGTCAGAGGATCATCGACAGAGTTTGAACCATAAGGATCCCAGAGCTGAAAAAATCATGCATTTTATGAGACACTTCTAAAGTGATCTTTCTATGCCACCACATTAGGCCAGCTTCAGCTGCAAGTTTCAGATCCTACATTTCAAGGTGTGAGACAGCAGGAAAAATAAATCTAGAAATCTGTGCATCTTGTCAAAATAAATGAACTTAGGGACAACACTGAAGGTATTAAGTGGACTAGCATTACCTGCAAAGGACAAGTACATAAAAAGTAACTAGAAAAAGACAAGGAAAACACTTTCTCTCTTATCTGCTCTGGATACAATGGGAACTAATGGGATTACAGTGCAGCAGATCTGAAAACGGAAAGATTTTTAAGTGTGGGGATACCTTTGCACTGAAAAACTGGAACATGCAACCATAAAATTGATGTAAATCAAGTTTAAACAAATTCCCACTATCATGCTTCAGAAATGCATACTTTGGGGTCCAACTTGGAGGAATGTGCTATCTACATAATGCCTTGAATCCTATACCCATTTTGATGAGGCCAATCCCATTGCGGGTGGAGACAGTTTAACCCTTCAGAGTTGTCTGCCTTTGACAAAGGAGAAGAGTTAAGGCAATGTAGATAATCTGTGTTAAACTGTCAGCAGGCCAAGATCACCACAGAGAACAAGCAATCAGTATTGAATCACCTGGCTGCAAATTTCACAATCAATTAATGAATGAAAAGAGGCAGGCCATCATGTGTATTTGTGGTTCTTTCCCATCTGTTACTTCTGTGTAAACAAATAAGTGCCTACAGACAATTGTTTCCTCTGAATTTGTGATTTTAGAGGCAGTAGAAATTGACAACCACATTTTTGTCACTCTCTTCTTCATGGGGTCTTTCCTATCTGACAATAACAATGAGAGGTAAATGGCAATCCCTTCAGGTAACTGAGATGAAGTGCAAAGTCTTTGAAAGACAAAAAACTTAGCTCCATGCAAGCTGCAACTACAGACTAGGAATATCACTCCTACTCTTCAGTCTTATTTCACATCCTGATATCTGCATCTCGGAAGTTGGAAAGAGCATGGCAAGATCTGGAACACCTGGACACCTGGACTCCCTTTCTGGTTTATCGCTGATTTGCTTTCCAAAAAACAAATTATCTGTAAATCCAAGAAACTATGAGAATTCCCAAGTAAAGGTGTTTGAAAGCATGAAGGGAGTTGCAGAAATTACAGCAGAGTGAGCTTGGTGACATACATTATTATATTCCCTGACATATATATTATATTCCCTGTGGAAAGGAATCAGGAGCTGCTTTTCTGTGTTGTGTGAGGCACTTCACTACAAGGAAGGTCATTCTTTAGGGACAGTGGCTGAGGATCCTGGCGTGGAAATATTATTGTACCCCTGCACAGAAGCGAAGCTTCAAATAATCCTGCTGCCCGTGCTAGGGTAAAAGCAAAGGCCTTAAAGGTACAGCAGGTTTAGCATACAGAACACTTGCTATGTGTGTGGTCAGCATAATCTTTCTTTTCATCTTTCCTATCCTCATTTTTTTTCCATACAGGAAAAATAGTGGTCCTTCATGGCTGTCAAAATTAAGGTGGTTCAAGGTTGGTTCAAACCTACCTGGGATTAGGCAGATATGCCTTGTCATTTCTAAGACATTTAGCATCAGAAAAATGTTCCTGGCCTATGAAAATACAGTTCAAATCTCAAATTATTTCCTGCTAATTCATTCAGACTGTGCCCATGTTTTACCTGTTTCATTAAGTAAACTTACATGTCAAAAGTAAGGAAATGCAATTATACCTTCATTTCTTTTTCTCTTCTCTTCTTTCCCACCCATATCTTACATATTTTCTCTTCTCTTCTTTCCCACCCATATCTTAGTTTTACATGTTTGTTGTGATAGGAGCAGAAAACATCATTTTGAGGGAACTTATGTAGAGGAACTTACCTTCTTTTCACACAGACAAGATTTCCTTACCAGCTCAGCCTCAGGTTTCCCACAGGCGTCTCAGATGTCCAAATCCTTAAAATTGTTTCATCTTATAAAAACTAAATATGTAAATAACAGCTCAAGCTAGTGCCTCCAAGGAGGGACCTTGAACAAAGGAAGCCCAGGGCATAGCCTACCAGTGTAAGTAGGAGAAATTCTGGGGGTCCTGCTGTGTCTCTGAATGCCCACTCACTTGGCTGGGGCACAGATCCCTGTGCTCTTGTGCCCTTTATTCTGCAAAGGGTTGGTACTTCATGGCCTCTTGCCTGGGGCTTCCAACACCTAGAGCTCAACCTGCAGCTCCCACTGCAGCTGCTCACCAAGATATCCGCACTGAAAGAATGCTTCAACAAACAGGACAAAAATGTTTCAAAATTTTGATGGGTTTTTTTTTTAAGAGATATGAGGTTTTTATTGTTATATCTGTTGGGTTAATGCACAAAAAATATTGTTTACACATCTATTTTAAAATCTTCCCAACAATATAGAGTCCCTAGGGAGATTACAGAGAAGGGTAATCTGAAGTAATAGACTGAAGTGACTGTCTCCCAGAGAATATCTCTGGGGACAGCATACACTCATCCAGCAATCTGAAAAGAGCTAGCACATTTTCTTGGATGACATAGAAATGAAGAAATAACTCTTTGACTGATTGTCTCCTACTTTTTCTTCACAGCTGAGCAGAAATCATGTGACTACTTCAGGCACATTTGATAAGCAAGGAGTACAGCAGCTGTTTCATACACAGTAGGCATCCTTCTGACACGACTACCTGCAGATCCAATCTTTACATGAGAAACAGAGTAAAGTTAATTAGAAAAAACTGCTTGAAAAAATTTAGAATGTAGAAACATCAGAGAAATTCAAGAAGTAAATTTGCCTGGCATATATGTAAAACAAAGTCTACTGGAAGAGAAAACTGGAAAAGAAAGACTTCAGAACACCTTTTATAAAGGAACTTGAAGAACAACTTCTTCCTCAGAGCCTCAACTGCTCGGATGTAGAAATGTCAGTAAATAAACCCCGACCCTTTCACAACAGAAAAAAAATCTTGATAGTGGAGGAAGAACTATTGAAACTTTGATTATGTCTTCTCCTCTAACTCTTCATAATGACCAGAGGAGAATAATCACAAGAAGATTGCAGACATTGTGGAGGAATCCCATGCTTTGCGCTAGTATGGAAAAAAGGCTGTATAAAAAAGTGAATAAGTAATACATATAGAAGATAAAATGCAATGTATTATCCTCTCTTGTCCAATAGTAGGGCCTCTTTTTTTTTTTTTTTTTTGGATAACTTAGGTTAGAGTATTTTTATATTAATTTGGTAGTACATGTTCAGTTGTCAAGCTGAATAATGGGGTCTTGAAAGGCATTTCAGTCATATTTTACTCATTCAATACATTGGTTGCCTTGAATAATCACAAAATATTTATTTCTAGAAAGAGAGCTAAAACAGGGAAGGGATGAAGTGGACAGCCCAGGAAAAAAATACAAGGGAGGTCTAGGAGGAACAGACTCAGAACCTCCCGTCTGCTGTCCCAGTGCTGTAACAGAAGCCCTGCTGAAGGTTTATCTGCACCCTTTAATTCCTGTAGATAATTACGTAACAAGAGAAGCAGAAAAGCAAACTAAGAGAAGCAACAAGAGAGTCTCTGAGGACAGAAAATAGACAAAACTTAGAGGACACAAGCTCTATCAATCATCATGTCTGGTTTCAAAGAAGATGGGAGTGGGAACATCTCACCTACTTCAGAGAATGTAAATGTATGTTTTTTCCACTCTTCATAAACAGTAATGCCAATAAGTCAAACTAATACAAAGCAAAAAACAGTTTGAAACAGGATTTAATTTCATGATTAAAAGCAGCGCTAAAGCTTTGAAAATATCAATCATTGAAAATGCAGCTTTTGAACTGGACTATTAAATGACAAATCCTTCATATCCCAAAATTTGAAGATTGTTGTTTTTAACCCAAATTTAGTTTCGTTTTTTGCAGGTAATGTTCAGCTTTGTTTAAAAATAAAAGAAATAGTTCTGCAGGGCCTTGAGAGTTTTTTGTTATTTTGTCCAATTGCACCTGAAACTCAGACAAGACATAAATAACTTCACCAGCTGTTATTTTTCAGCCCTCCCTGACAAACTTACCTACTTTTGCACAACATCTTATTTGGACATCCATCACAGTTTAGGAACTCAGAATCAGCTCCTTGGTATTACTCCACTGACACATATTTTACTGCAGTTATTGGCACTGAGGTTGAATTTATATTTGTGCATGAATTCTGAAATTCAAATGCAGGTAAATATCAGAAACCTTTTAGTTATATAAAGACATATAATTATTCCTTCTCCATGCCTATCTGTGCCATGAAAAGAGGTCCCATTTTTCACCAGGGATAATCTGTGCCTTAGGAATTAGTCCATTCAGAAGTTCAGTGTTTTGTTGTTATGATCACCAGAGGGAAAAGTAATTTATTATCTTTCCAGGATGCAATCACTTCACTCCCCAAACTGCCTTTTTGCTTGTCACCAGATTTTGAAGCTCAGATGTTGTTCTTGTCTTCAGCTGAGTCATTAGAGACTACAGGAATGCAGTGAAGATTGCTTCCTGCCTTCAGCTGTAATGGAGTTTGTGGCAGCATAGCTTGGACAGCATATTGAACATTTACAGCAGACTTTTTTTTTTCTGCTGGATTAACTTTTTATCCTTGGTATATGTCTTTGGTCTTCTACACTATGTTCAAACATCAAAACAAATAAACAAAATTATTGATTTCCCATGAGATTATTCTAAATTCATGACGCCCTCATGCTAGAGTTGATCATTTTACAGCCCACAGATTATTGCAAAAAGCCAAGATTTTTTTGAACCGGCATGCTCAGGAGATGTTATATTCAAGCCAAACTCTGTAAGACATGCTCTTTTCTTGATTTATTATAGTCCTACTTTTCAGCTTTTCATGCTGGTAGTTATAGCAAAGACAATCATATGCAGAGTTAAAAATTACGGAAGTCTTATTCTACATATCTTTACTTAAATCAACTGGTGCTTCTATCTTCTTATGTGGGAAATAAATGGCTTTATGCCTAGCTCTCTAGGAAAGAAAAAATATGGCAACCATAAAATTCTACCAACCTGAGTTGTTAAGTTGGAAAAAATACCTCCTTTCATCATTTAACATGTGAAAGTACTACATTACTTTGTCAACCAGGACTCTGAGTTTCTTTTCCAGCCTCAAGAGAATACTGCCTCAGAAAAAAAAATTTATGCCTGAGCATAAAATCAGTGTGAATTTACTAGAGCTCCGAGCCACATGATTCCCCATTTTCCCCATGATAGGACTACATTTTGCATGGTTACCATGTACCCATCAACAAGGAGAGCTTGCCATAGGTGCATAGAGTGTCTGGAGAGGAAAAGAGGCAAGGATTCCCATTAGAGACAGAAATAGAAAGGGGTATGAACAGCATACTCTGTAGTTCTGCAGACTACAAAATCTTTAGCTGTAAAAATTATATATCTTTTTATTCATAGCAATAATTAAAAAAATACTAACTCTAATTTTTAGGCTATAAAATAATTTCTCTTTTTGTATTTCATTTATTTTGGGGTACAAACCATCTTAATTTATTTTTGGCTTCTGGTTGTTTCATCTTTATAGTCAATATTTCTATGGTGAATTTATATTGGAAATCATAGTTCCAAAACAGATAGCAAACAAAAACACCTTATTGTGTAAAAACAGTGTACCCTAATTTCTCTTCTGATTTGCAGTCAATTCTGAACCAACAGAATTTAAGAACAAAACTTCTGCAAGGCAGTCATAAAATACGGAATTCAACCTTTCTTTTTAAAAAAGACTTTGAAAGATGCCATTTCCACCCCCCAATAAAACCAAACCAAACAACGAAAGAATGGAAGGAATGAAATTATAAAAAATAAGAATTACATCTGCTTTTTTTAATATCTAATCTAATATTCTAAAACAACATCAATCTACCTTTGTATAGGTTTTTCTTAATTAAATAATAATATATGTTTCTTTAATACAGAAAACCGTGCACTCTACCTTATTTTCTGGTAGAATTTAATCAGATTAAGTAGAATTATTAAACAACTTCCCTATTGCCTATTTCAAATTGTCATTTAATTTCTACTGCACCAGAAGATTCTGGCTCCATGGAATCACTGAGAATAATAGCTTCCAAAACCTTTCAATTTCTCCTAACTACAATTCTGTGGATTCACAAGAAAGTACATGGATCAAAGGCCTAGGAATACCTCTGTGTATTGTCTACAGACTTCCATATGCCTTTGCAATTTAGATGGTATATGGCATATAATTGAATATCTCCACATAAAATAAAATGTTTCTTTTGGGAGTTCTTGAAAATATTGGGAAAAGGTTAGCAAAAGATTGATTGTAAAGTAAGACAATGTAAATCAATATTCTGTATTTAAATCTAGGAATGGTTCCAGCATGATTACTTAATTTGCTACTTTATCTCAATGTAAGCATGAAAGCTTATGTATCTATTTTAAAGGATCTAAATTAAGATTAAAATAATGTTCCATGTTTCTGACAGGTTGTCTTTGAGGCATGATATTACGAGACTAAGAAAAAAATTTTCACCTTTAGAAACAGATTAAAATATTATAAACTAGTGTTTCAAAGCACAGCTAAAGACATATTTATTGTAAACTAGAGAATTCTTGGCTTCTTTACAAAAAAAGAAAATAGTTGCAGCACAGATCCTTATCTCTGTTTTATAATGAACATTTATCAAAAGCATCATCACTTTGGATTCATATAATACCAAATTGCAGTAGAATAGTTATTAAAATGAATTTTACAGTTATGCTTAGTACAATCAGAACATGAGTTATAGGTTCAGTTTAAGGATTTCTGGCACACATTTTTTGTCACTGAAGCCAGGCTTTGTTCTTTCACAGTCTCCCCATGAAATGGCCTGCATTGAACCAAAGTTTAAAAGAAATAAATGCATGCAGGCCTTGTTCCCAAGACATAGCCATTCAACCAGACACAACAACTCCATTTAATTTCTTTCCAATCTGGGATTACTCTGGCCAAACAAATAATTTCTCTGCTGGAATTGTATCCTGTCAACCCAATTTGAGAGAAAAATTATTTTTTGTGGAATAACATTTTTCTACAACATTATTAGAATGGTTACTATGAAAGATTATTCATGAAGTGAAATTATCTTGACATAAATTCAGGCCTACCATATGGAGATGTTGTTCTGAATTGAAGGCTGGGTTACATCTAGTGGAATCTGCTTTTAATCCAAGTTATGTACCCTGACATATACTCCACATCAAGCTCTCTCTTTCAAGCAAGCAGGAGCAGAACAAATGTACTTTAAACTCAGGAACAATCCCTGAGTTACAGAATGGAAATAATGGAATGGGTTCATAACTCCTCAGACTAATAAAAAAAAGTTATCTCCTCCACTCTTGCAAAAGCAGCCATTCTTAGGTGTGACTTTACTACTGACAACTTAAAACTCATCTACTGTGGAAGACAAGCTGTGGGAGTGCATTTTTCAATTTTAAGTTTAATTCATAAGTTAATGTTCTTTTGTAAAATGGTTTGTTCTCTGTACCCCTTTAGTTACCCACTTTTGGTTTACCCCTGTTTTTTCCCCTGTGACAATTCTGTGATTGGTTCTGTATTTTCCCTAAGTTTCCCCTCAGAGACAGCTATCTGTCCATCACTTCATGGATAGCCTCCTGTTGCTGTCTATCATTTCTGGGGTCGCTCCCCACTTCTGGAAGATTCTGAGAGAGACATCGAGTGATTGGACATTGCATTGTCACTATTTGTCAACATTACATTGAACATTCTAATGTTCACTGTATGGTTGTTTTATATGTTTGTTTATGATATGAGCCACCTCCCCTGTTAAACCTCCTTGGTTCCCTCTCTGTGTTACACCCCCAGTTATAAGTTCTCACCCGAGAGTCAGTCGGGGTTTTCGGGCACGCTGACACTCGAGGTGAGGACCCCACGCTGGGGTTCCAATAAACTCGTGTGACCCAGTGTCTCCGGAGTCCCCCTTTTTCATCCTCCAGCCATCACCACGCAGGCACAGCTGAGCGGAAAAGATCCCACTGGAAAAGAGTGTTACCCGTGCCAAGGCTAGCCGGCTTGAGAAATGGGCACGGTAACAACAAGCACTTAGCACTGTAAAGATCAGTAGCACTGCAAAGCTTGGTAGCATCTGCCACTTTGGCCAGGAAGGGAAGGTGGAAGGTTGTTTTATGGTTTTTTGTTTTAACACAATCACCCAAAGCACAAGGACAGCATTTTCTCCTTGCACAAGAAACTGGACAAAATGGCATTCTGCACTCTAATCCTTTGCCATGAGAAACTATGCTGGTTTGAAATTCTGTTTTGTCTAAAACATTTCTTCCCCTGATCTGCACATATATACACATTAATTCTGAACTGAAATTTTCCCTTTAACAAGCTGATTGATTAAGACTCCAGTGGGAAGGGGGATTTATGGGTCATTCCAAAAAAATAAAATCCGGACTGAAAAAATACATTTGAAAGGCTGAAAAATGCTAGCTAAAATAACATTGACTGTAAAAAAGTCTCTTTTTGAAAAGCTGAAAAGCCACCTGAGAAATTCTCAGTGGTCTGGGTCTACCTCTGTGTATATTTATGACAAAATTTCAATTGTTAAATCTCCCACACTAAACTGAATTTTAATTATCCACACAATTTTCTGAGAAAGTTAGACAGAGAGAAGGTTGGAAGGAATAAACACCTTTACACTCTTTGGTAATATTTGCAACTGAAATAGTTTTTGAAATTTTTTTTTTTGTTGTTAGAGAAGACTAATGTTATGAGTCATTATTAAACATAATGTTATGTCTAATGCTCCCCATGTTTCTCTGGTTAGAAAAAAATGCTTAAAACTCTGTATCTTTCTCAATAGAGGCTGTGCAATATGTTTTGCTGACCAACAGGGACTCATCTTTCCCAGTGCTCTGTGGTTTCTCCTGGAAAAGCTCACAGCACCCTTCCAGTACTGCTGGAAGAAAGAGCAATGCCCTCCTTCTGTTTTCACCAGCTTTGCCTGCCACTCCAGGTACCATGCTGCTACTATGACCCTCTGGCCATCTGTGCTTCTGCACTGTTTTCAATTCTTACCTCATATTGCCCCATGACAGGAAAGGAGCTGTGAGTGAGAGCAGAAACCTAGATGTCTTTTGGAGAGCAGTGGGAGAAATCACTAGGCCACAATTTGTGTGTTTGTGTGTGTGATTACACTGAGAGTAAATCGTCCTTTCCCATCTATTTTCAACCAACAAAAATTAGTTGGTTGACCCCATCAGCTATTCACTGATTCTAGCAGCAAGCATTTTGAGTGAAGGGATTAAGAGAACTGAAAACAATTAGCACTGCAGTAAAACAGAGGTGTTGGCAATAATTGAACAGGTGTCCTAAGAGAAGCAGTAGCTATAGGCAGAAGCAGGCAGCATCTCAGAGGATCAGGTTCCTGTTTTGGCCAGCAAACCACAGTGAAAGGAACAGCATTTTAAAACAAAGCAATATAAGAGGTGAATCTACTTTCTGCAAAGCAGTGTCTCTTTTGTACCTGCTTAGATAACTTACCAGCCACCAGCATTTCTGTGAAAAGTACAGCCAGACCTAACGCAGTTAGTTATGCCTGTGCCAACTTCAGAACCAGACATAGAAACAAGAGGAGCTTAGGTAATAAATTATATCCAATTTACAGGGCCATGACAGGTTTCCTGTGACTTCTGGGATTTTTCAATAAATCCACCTACCATGTTAAACTCAATAACATGTCAGTGAGGTGCACCATGTGGGAAGTTTGTCTCATTTCCTGCAGTTTTAAGTAAGAAATGTCTAGCTGTTGTCCATTCGCCTGAATTTATGCCTAATTTGTACCAAGTGAAGTGCAAAATATAGATGAAGACATTTAGTCATAACATGCAAAACAGGCAACACTGAAAGCAAGTATTCATACGGGAGGAATAACAAAGGTACATGCAAACTACAACTTTTCCTAATCCCACCTAGATAACAGTGAAGAAAAGATGAGACTAGTTAGGCCTAGAAAGTTAGTCAGTCCCTGTGTTATGCCACCAAGCAGTAAAAAACAGGTGGTTATTGGTGCATCTATTTTTATACAAGCTAGTGGTTTCTCATAAAATCAAATGTTGACACCTTAAAACTGAGGCCAAGATTGTAGGCTGTAAATCCAAAGGAGAAGGCACAGTGAGTAAAGTCTAGATGATGGGGTATGTAATTGCATAGAGCTCCCTTAGCAGATTAGCTCAGTTTCAAAACTAACAGAAGACATAGAGAATGAGAGAGAAGGTATAAACTTTCATAGGAAGACAGGTAATAATACTGCTCTAAGGAGTGTCATCTTCAAGGGAGGTGGGGATGCCCCAAGCCCCTTTTAAAGACTGAGCCCCTTTTAATGACCAATTTACTTAGAATTAGCTAGAAAAGACAGGGAGCAACTCTGCTAAAATCTTCCCATTCTACAAGGTGATGAAGTTTGAAGACCATGCTGGGGCTGGTTCTCTCCACCACTTTAACTTTTAAGCACTATATTTTGTTACTTATTTCTACTTTGTTTAGCTGTAGTCTAAACTCCTTCAGAAGATTTTTTTTTTTTTACTTCTCCCATGATTGATGTTCCTGCAAATGATTTTCCTCTTACTCTGGTCTTTAAAATTCTGTTACTTATTCTTTCTAAAACTGTTGAGATGTTAGAGCTGGAACTGTTTCTTACAATTTCCCTTTTTAGAATATAAATTTCAGAGAATTTTTTTTCCTTTATTCTGGCATGTTTTCCACCTTTGTTTTTTAATATTTCCAAATGTTTTATATACTCAAGTATCAAAGTACCTTGCTTGATCCAGATGGTTTCACAAGCTTATTATTTAAATTTATTCAGGTTGTTCTTCCAAAATTTAAACTTCATTTTAAAATCTAGTTATGCTTGCTGTTTTACTTAAAATAAACCTTCCTGTGATGGTGTTTTTCCAAGGTTATTTTATATCATCAACCCTCTGTAATTTCTTCATTTTTTCAAAGCCAGAGTACAAATATTGTCAGCTGTTCTGACTGATTTGGGGACTATTTGATACAGAAAACCTACACATCTGAGAATTACTGCCCACCAGCACTTCTGTTCTCATACATTTATCAAGATACATCTGGGAAGTGAATCATTCATGATTCATGTCACAGAATAATACTATCCCTGATCTCATAGATTTAATTATCCACTACATTTTCTCCACCTATAAGAGACATATGGAACTAAAACTAAGGCTCATGGGAAGGCCAGTTTTTTTCATCCTCGAAAATGTTTTTGTTCCCAACAGATCCTTTTTATTCCATGCTTTTGGTTTTTCTCCTTTCTTTGCCATTCTTTATATCATTCATGTATAGTGGTACATCCACTCTCTTATATTTCCCCTTTCCAGGCAGAAATGGCATTTAATCTTCAACACTTTAATTCCAGGCATGATTTTCAATCAGGTCATCTCTAGAAAATTAGGAGAGATGGAAGCCCTTGATAGACCACACTAGATTTTTACTGTCACGTGACAACTCAGGTAATAATTTACTAATTAATGAAAACAAAGAAATTATTTACTCCATATCTGTCACTGTACATGATTTTATCTAGATCAAGGGGGCAAGATTATGCAGAGGATGTTTGGGTTTTTCCTCTAAATTAAAGCCTGTAGCCTGGTCAATAAAACCAATACATGGAATCTAACAATATTATTCCGTGAGACCATATAAATAACATAAATGATGGAATGGTTTGGGTAGAAAAGAACTTACAGAATCATCTAGTTCCAGCACCCCTGCCATGGTCAAGGACACCTTCCACTATAAAGTGTCAAAATCAAAATATTTTACACCATCTAAGCTCTTTACATAAATTGAAGTTTCATATATTTACTTTTGGTCATCGCTAGTTGTATGGAATTTAATAAAGCCCCTTAAGGAAACTCTCTGTCAATCAACATGGCCAGATTAAGATTACCTGTTCAAGTTCTTTGAAGAAAAATATAGAACTGGAGGAGATGGGGGACAATAAACATAAAAAGTAAATCTTCCTTAAGCATTTTAATGGATATTTCTGATCATTTAATCAGTATGTTCAATTTCATGAATGATGCTCTTAAGGAAATAGTTTGTCTGATGTTTCTTAAGATCACAATGTTTCCAGCACTATTAGAATGTCAGCCTTTAATCATAGCAGTAATCAATAATCCTTGGATTTTGTCATTTTTGTTTACTGCAAAGACGTTTTTTTGCACCTGAAATTGTTCTTGGTATTTATGGATACAATTCTGGTTTGTTTTTTACATAATTTTTAATCTTCTTACCACTTTTGTTATTCCCCACATCAAGCTACAACGTATACTTATGCATCAGCAAGGTTATCTATCCCTTTTTCTTGAAAATACTCTGATTGTCTTACAGATTTTTGGTGTTTGAAAAAGGAGGTTTTTGCAAGATATAGTGACTTAGTTACCCTTATTGGCTTTCCCTTATTGGCTGTAATAATCTTTCAAGTGACTCATTAAAATTTAACTTCATTGATGATGGCTGGATATTAGAAAATAGCACTGCATTTTTCCCAAACTGCTGAAATATATCATGTATATCATGCCAAGTTTGGGTAAAATGTTTTGGGTTTTCTTTAATGTTGGAACTTTGAAAGGGATAAAAGTAGTTTAAAAAATTGGTAACATATCTCAATGGACCTTTACACAAAGCTATACTATATTTCAGTTTTATATGCAAATCAAATCTACTTGCAAGTTGTTTGGCTTTCTATGGTGGTAACTAAAGTTTCAGCAGTGACCAGGTCTGTAAAACAGGAGTGGTTTTCTTGGGTTTTCTTGGGTTTTCTTCAGCAGTCAGTAATTTTGATTCATCTTCTAAAGGTGCATATCAGTTTTGAATTTTATGAACATGTTACAATATTTTTTGTAATTTACAGTAAAGTACCTTAGATAAAAGCATTTACATAGATAAGTTTCATATAGGAGCAATTTGCAGACAATTTTCACAGAGCATAAATCTTCCTTTTTATACAAAAGTAAATTTTAGCTGTTGAGTGAGTAGAAATATCTAGAAAATAAATGAGTCTCACAAGCTTGTAAATGGCTTTATACGTAGTGATGTTTTTCAGGATACTTCTGTGCACATCTCATTTCACATGCAAGTCAAGTAAGGACTGAAGGATTGTGTTCTTTGTTAGCATAGTTGCCTTCAGTAAATCAGATTACTTGCTCCTTTCTCAAAGGAATGTCTATTATCCAAATTTTTCTTATTAATGGCAAGACATGTCATTGCTAAAATAAGGTCCAGAGGAAAGAAAAAGAAATCCCAATAACAAAATGCTCAGCTAACCAACACACTGAGAGTGACAAAGTCCAGGATGTATATTCAAATGTCATTCAACACAGTTCCAGTCCTATTAAAACTACTTTAAAAGACACACATCTCTGATGCTTCTACAACACACAATTCTAAAAATGTTTTTGTCCATGAATAGATAATCCAGTGACTGGCTGACCTTGTGAGGGGAGAGCAGTAAAAGAACATGTGCTAGAAAGTATTTGACTTAAATATTAGACTAAAATTACAGACCTGTGACATCCTAGGGAATTGTACTTGGAAAAAGCAGGCTGTGCTACATATTTAAAGTAAGGCTTCTTAAACAGGGAGTAGTTAGGATTTGAAGATTTTTGTTGGTTGAGATATTTTATTACTATGTTGTTCTCTTGTACTGTGACAAAAGAAAAACAAGCTGTATATATTTACACATGACCTGAAATTGTTCATGACTAATTATCAAATCTAAATACAAAAGAGTAGGAAAAAAAGAGGAAATGCATATAGAAAAAAAATAATTTTTCCAATAAGCTATTAAATAAAAACTCCAGAAATCTCTTCTCTTGGATCAGATGACTGAGATCAAGAAAAGAGCAAGAGATATCAGTTACGATTTTGATTCAGAATTCATTTATCATCTGAAAGAAAACTCCTTCCAGGGTGATATTCCTGATGTTAAATTTTTGATTTTTTTTTAAATTTTTCAAATAGTGCATCAGATCATTTCCTTTGCAGTATTCTACTGAGGCTATGAATCTCAATATGCTTAGAATGTAAGAGTCTACTTAAAGTTTTGTTGCAAATCTTAACTAGTTTATGAGCTTATCTCAGTTTATGTAAGTAGGCTGACTAGTAATGTATTAAGAATATCTTCAAATAAAAATCAGTGGAAAACAATTCTGTGGTATTCAATACAAGGCATTAAGTGATGAGGTAGACTACATATAACTGTTAAGTCTTAAAGAATTTCTGTCTCAATTTTGCACAGCAAAACAATTCGTCTTTCATCAGTATTAATAAACAGAAAGTGTTAGTCCTGTATATCTTTTTCCAGATCAGTTACTGATCATCACTTCATCACTTCACTCTTGGCTGGAGCATGGGACTTTTCCAGTTTGTTTTCTCAGTCAGTAGGTCACACACAAGTTCAAACCAAACCTGTCAGGCACTGCTTCCAGAAATAAAGAGCACCTGAGTGTTCACCTCCAACATAAGAATTTGCATAAGTTAGCAATGGCAATAATATGTATTCATCTTTAGGAACCCTGTATGAATTCATGGTAAGAAAAATGAAGCACACTTTTACAGTTATGAATAATGTATCTGAGAAAAGGGTAATAGTTTGTACTGCCTGAGAGAGATATTCCACTGCAAAGCTAACGAGAAAAAAGCTCATCCATTGTGTAAGAAAACTGATTGTAATTCCTTCTTATACTTCAAATGAAGAAAGGTCAAACTACACACAGTATTTAAATCCAATATCATGTATTACTTCAGATAAAATTGAAATGCTTAACATGAATAAAACAGGTTTTGCCTTTATGGACAGTAAGTCACTATCAGATATTGTTACTGTAAAAATTCAATGCATAAGAAAAATAACTTGTTCAATTTAAACAGACAATATAATTTGTTCAGTTTATACAGTGGTTGGATTTCCTTTTCTACTCCCTGAAAGCAAAACACTGTCGTTCTTATGCATATATCTCCTCTCATTTAGGCCAAGGTTCTATATGTAAAGTAACTGAACTTAAGAAGATGTCTCTAATTTTATTGGCTGTGTTGTGACAGTGAGGAAGTTTGATAGCAAATGAAAGCCCTTGTTAAACTCAACATTCATCTTGTATTCTTCACACCCTATTTACTCTCACAGTCTGTCTACCCTTTAGCATGATTTTTTCCTTTGACTTCTTAACTGAAGCTCCGACCGTCACAGGAGATTGTCAAAATGCTTCTTTAAGAAGTTCTGCATTTGCTTTAATATGATTTTTATCTGGATTGGCCTGGAATTGCCTTCTCATCTCTAGGGTTTCTAATTTCAAAAAGTCAGTGTTAAACTACAATATAGCTGATATGGATTTGTCAATGGATACTATGGTTAGCAGGAGTTTCTCAACAGCTCAATGCATCAAAATAAAATAACGTGTCTTATCAAGAATAATTTGACCTGTGATTTGCCCTAACACAGAAGAAAATTGAAACCAAAGAAAGCATTTTCTTCCTCTCCTCAGAAATAAAACAACGTAATTGTGTTTGTTGCCACAGTGCTGAAATCTCTGCTTCTACACTGAATTAGTTCTAGGGTTCAAGAACACTAAATCAGTGAAAGAAAAGGAAAAACATCAGACTATTTTCATAGTCTTAAAATAAGGGACACTAGTTCCTAAAAATTGAAAGAATTTTCTTTACAACTTGTACCTACCTGCCTGTGGCCATAAAGGACTGTAAAGTTAGAATCTTTAAAGAACAATATTTCTCATCTTCATCAAGCCTGGAATTGTGGAGTTGAGTCACTTTTTTTTAGGAGATTGAAGGAAACTTTAGAACTCTGAACTAATCTTTGAGCTCTCTTATTCACTAATAAAAATTTCCAGGAAAGAGAAAAATCTCTATAACCATTCAACTACAGTGTTCCCCTAAATTTTTCATGTATATGTCTGTGCAAAGGGGGAAAAAGACAGGTAATGGAACTGCCCACAGAGAATGTAGAGGTGCTTTTTTATCTTTTTAAGAGAGTTGTTTCCTTACATTACTGCATTGCCATCTTAATGTTCTAATATCATTATTGAAGGGATACCTTATGTACACGAAAATTGCCAATGGATCTCCACATAAAAAAAGAGTTTAGAAATTTAGAAAGGCCAGAATTGGAGGGGTTTTTGAAAAAAATTAGTCTTATGAGTGCTTTATTGCTTGTAAGGTCATTAGAACTGCCCTTCCTAAGACACATTTTAGATCAGATCAAGATATACTTGAAGAAATCCAGATTGTACTTTTCAATGATTCTTTACCATCACTTTAGAAACTTAAAAACTGTCCCACAGCATTTTCTTTATATTCTAATAAAATGTGTTTTATGCCATTTAAAATCATACAGTACGACAAGGAAAAAATACATTGCATAAGAGAGAGTAGGTCCCAAAGCAACAGCTGTGTTTCATTCACCTTCATATAATTCATTCTGTATAAACAGACATGGTGATGAAAACCCTACCAGACTTACCTGCTTGTGTATGAATGAGCCCACCAGGCAAGCTGATCCTTTCAGAAAGGATCAGAAAGATATGCTGCATATTCCTACCTCAAGGAGGTTTAATTTGTGGGCCAACCCTCTCTTTGCCTTCAACTCACCAGTTTTAATATCTCTGGCCTTCAGTTTCACATTTTTCTCATACAATTAGCCTAAGAAGATATTTTTGAAAACTGAAAAAAGAAATGTAGCTTTCAGTCCCTCTGCAAAGGATTGTTTTTATCATCTGACATTCATGTAAAATGTTCAAATATCCATGGCTGCTGATACTGCCATGCCAAGGCCATAAATTCAAATTTCTTGCAATCTTCCTGATGTTCTAAAATGCTGCCCCAGTTACACACACACACAAACACACACACACACACACACACACACACACACAAAAAAAAAGGCATTTGATTACCTTGCATTTGTGAATTATATGAGGCCAGTCCTTAACCTCTTGTTCCACTGCTCCCTCTGGCAAAATGATAACGTCTGTATTATACATTCATTTCTACAGCAACAGTTGGTGTCCACCCACAAACATATCTTTGTGAAACAACCTCATCTGATAATCCCATTTATTTTTCTGCACTAATCTAAAGGTTTATAATCTTCCAAACACAATCATCACTTATTTTCTTAAAAATGTTTGTACAATTCAGGATTCAGAGGTTTTTATTTGACTTTGAGCAGAGAATTTGTCTTCTGTAACTGTTTTTGCAGCCAAATTTCCAATTCTGGGTTCAAAAATCGCACTCTTAGTGCCCAAATCATCTTTCAGGCCAAATGTGTTGACTTAATACCACTGTTCAAAAAAAGCCCAGGGCAGGGGGCTGTGTACAGGTCAGGCCTCCGTCTAATCACCCACTCTCTGCCAGAGACATACCACTCATTCTTGTGATCCTAATGCTCTTCAGATATACAGATTTTAAAAGGTTCTGTACTTCATCAAATCATAGCTGGTTTGAGGCATTAATGACAAAATGAAACAACAATTTAGTTCACTGTGATAATCTCAAAATGTGAGTTGCCTGGATGAATTAGTGACATGCTTTGTTATGTTGCAGTAACATGATGCCATCATTATTTTAGCTTGAAGTGCTGCAACTTCTGGTCATTCTAAAAATGGTGTAAACCATAATATAATCATTTAAAGCAGCTCGTATGTTTGCTTCAGATTCTTAATGAATTAGATCACTTGCACTATTCTGTCAGCTATATATACACTAGAAAATAAAATAAATGAAAAGGTGGACCAATTTATGCTGTGTTGTTATTTCTGCAAAGAGCAGACTGAGCAAAACTGTGGTTTTAGTAATAGTAAAACTGTTTAATAGTAAAATAGTAAAACTGTTTCTGTGTATTTAAATAACACTTTTGTGAAATCTTATAATAGCAAACATTAAACAACAAAATTGAATTCAGTTTCCAGAACATCTGCCAAAGTGATCATAATTTCCCACAATCATGGCAATGTATTGTGCTGCATGATTTAATCACAGATCCACCTAATGGAGGTTAGTCAAATTTATTATTTCTTCAGCCTAAACCTTTTATAAGAGGAAATATATTAAAAGTTTAGAAATTTGACTTTTTGTTATGTCTCATTTAACTTCTTTTCTTAGTATGACTGATCTTGCTATTTTTAAATTGAATTTTAAATGAAAGGCAAACTTAAAAATGAATCTTTGTGTAATTTTAAACATTAAATGTAATTTGAAAATCATTTTAATAAGGAGAGTCTTTTAAATTTTCTTCAAGACAACTGTGAGTAATTTCACTGCAGTGTGTGCAAAGAGTTTCTAATGAGATTAACAGAAGTTTGCTTCTATTTTTTTCACTTTTCACCCATTCCCAAGGAACTTTTAAAGACTTGCTGTTTGACAAGAACACCTAAGAAAATAATATCCCTTAAAATAAGCCAGTATCACTACTCACTCATCTGAAAATCAATTAATATATTCTTTGCCAAAACTGCAGAGAGGGGCAAAACTGGTATTAACCCAATGCTAATTTATATTGAGCTGTTTATAGTCTTTTGTCTCTTATATATCCCAAAAAGAAGTTATCCCACTTTAATTTATCAGCATAATCCTCCTATGAAAATGTTTCACCTTCATAAAATGTCAGTAGGCATACCAACCAGCGTTTTGGAAATGCTGATCAGCAAGATGACTGGTTCACAACACATTAATGGACTTTAGTTTGCAGAATGTAGAATTGTTGAAATGAACAAACTTCCCATGCAATTGTTGCTTTAGTTTAGTCTGGTTTTCCCTATTCAGAAACAAAGATTCAAGCAAGAGTATGAATATTGATCATCTCGTGGCTCTCTGTGAGCGGAGGATAAGCCCTTTGCTGGAGCAGAAAGGGGCTCTGGTTTGCAGCCCTGGCTTTTCTAGGCTTAAATTCTGCCATCCCAAAGGAAAGACATCAGCAGAGAAAAAGAAACCTCAAATATTTGTGGCTGAAACAAGATTATTATTCTCTAGGTATAAACACTGGTTTTGTGCTGGAGAACTGGGAGAACAGGTCTGATCATAGGCATATGAGAAAAAAAGTATACATGGCATGTTTTCCCAAATCTAAATCTTACAAGATTTTTTTTCTTCAAGTTTTAATAATAAAGTGATTTAAAATAATGCTGGATGAAAAATCCATTTACCCTGAAAATGACCAATTAACTTAAAACTTGCTAAGATTTTAGTAATTTGGTCTGATGCCAAAATATCATAGCCATGTGTGAGCATATTAAACAATGGGACATGTGGAGATGTGAATACAAAAATGCTTTACATTGGTGTCAGGGTTTGCCTCAATTGGCTTTTGTCTAAAACAGGTCTCTCTGCTTATGTGCATTTGCTTTTTCTCCCAAGATCTGACAGAATGAATCAAATCATTACTCATTGAATCCATCAGACTGACTGGGCACAGACACCTTCCAAAACCATCCTCAGGGTACAGATACACAAGGACAACTTTCTACGTCAAAAAAGAACAAGGGAAAAAACAGACACATCACGTGGAAGGACCCTTAGCTATTAATTTCAAAAAGAGGAATTAGGACTCAGAGGAATAGTAGACACGTTTCAGGAACTCAGCCTCTGTTTAGTAATCAGATTAAATTGCATTTGGAAGCAGACCCACTCTTAACTATCTGCAGCATGTAGTTGAAGGGAGGGTTCCTCTGTCAAAGCTGATTAAAACAATGACTTTCAAACAAAATAACATATAATGGAGCAATTTCATATGAAAAGGAAAGCAAGAACTGTGTTAGTAGTATTCCCCACAACCATGATTCAGAGGATAAGGTTTATGAGAAAGTTGTATACATAGGCACAACATTCTGCATGGCTGAAAATGGAACCAAGTTGGGACGAGATAATTTCTTTGAGAAGAGATCTGAGCTAGAAGTAAAATCAATTTTAGCATGCTAGATTTATATAGAGTCTGCACAGGGATGCTGTGTTACGTTTCTGTTCCTTGAAAATGGAAAATGTGAGAGGGAACTCAAAAGAGACAAATCCCTGCCTTTGGGAAAACAAAAACCAAAAGCAGAATACCAGGTGATATAAGCTGGCAGGTGCAGCCATGAAGTCATGAGAATTAATATTTCAACCATCCTGAATGACATAAATATCTAAAGTGGGTACTTACAAGTTAATTTTTGAACTTTTAAAATCAGAAATGTTAAACCTTTCACACACAGTTGTGACAGTTGTAGATAGTTTTTCTAAGCAAAAGTTCTGATCAAATAAGAATCATCTTGGTAAAAATGTTATTTTCCTCTTACCTCAAGTAAGGGAAGTGAAGCCTCATTTCATTGGCCTCATTGGCCTTTTTCATATGGTTATTTAATAATTGTCTGAAGACAAAGCCTAACAGAGATCTGTTTCCTTTACAATCTGTTTTCTTTCTCTGATTCTCCTGCCTTTTACAAATGTATGTGCCTACCTGTGTGTGTACACATATGTACATGCATATATATGTAGAAGTATACATACAGCATCATCAGCTTCATACCAGAACAATGTTCAGACCAGACTGCCTCATGCTAGGGCCTCCTGCATCACTTGGAACTTCCATCCCAGAACATTTTCCCAGATGAAGACACCAAAGAATATGAAAAATAGGTGGTAAAACATCAAGATGACTTTACCAGTTTTCAGCACCTATTCCCCAGCCTAAAATTGTCTCCCACAGCCAGGAACTTACACTGAGGAGAGTTATCCATACATTCCACATCAGTATCAAGTGCCCTAGTAATAGAACTGGCATATCTCTACTGCATCTGGGAAGCTGTAACAACTGTAGAGAGTCAGCTCATCCAGATCTTAGTGTAGCTGAGAATGAAATAGTGACAGTGAGTCAGGGCTGTCTGTGAAGAGGGGCTTTCAGGAATATCAAACAGAAAACCCTCACAGATGTGGGATATATTAATCCTGAAAACTAGGAAGAATAAGTATTTGGATTTTCTCTGAAATACTGTGGTGGCTTAACTAGAGATACTGGAAACCATAATTTTGAAGTGTAGTATCTATTGTGGAAATTAGAAATAACCAAAGCATTGCCTTAAGCATGTCATTTTGTACCTACCATGATCTTTTCATCAAGTTCCCCTATTGCACAAAGGAATAATAGAGTTTTCTTGATGCACTTCATCTTTGTGTCAATAAAATTTTAGAGTTGATGATACAAACAGATTATGTGACAATTGAAGGTAAATAAACTGAGACTAAGACTGCAAGAACTCTGAAAATAGCTTTGTTACATACATAAAAGAAGATGTCATAAAGTAATATTAAATTAAACACTTAAAAAAAAAGGTAGGGCCATGATATTACTGGATCCACAGTGTTGCACACTACAACAAATCAGTGTTCACGGGCATTACTAGTCTGAGTAGCAATGGACAAAACTGGTTTGAACATATCCGCCAAACAAAAGAAAAATATGATGGTCTGTAAAGAACCACCAAAGAAACTACGACAGTGCAGAGATTCATCCACAACAGAATTTCCAAGAGACACCCTCTGCATCAAAACTGTTCCAGGTTACTTTATTATCAGAAGATCCCTGGGGTTAGTGGGAACATAGCCTCTTCACTTTCTTGAAAGCGCAAACAGCAGAAGAAAACAGCACACAGAAAGGAAAGGACAGAGTGTGAGAAAAACAGCGGAAGACAGAGGTTTAAAATATCCAGGTAAAAAAAAAAAAGGGCTGAATCAGATGTGGTATTGTTTTTTTTCTTAGTTGTACTTCCTTTGTAGCTGAAACTCAGTGAAAGCTTGTATAGAATGATATTTTCTGAATTTCAAAGCCATGTATTGGTACTTTTTGTGTCTGTTTCAAGGAACGGCTAAAATAAAATCTGTATGTTGAACTGTAATTAATTGTTCCTTGTCCTTTTCTCAAAGAGGCAATTCCAAATATTGCAAAGGCAATAGAGTCCTAGTAGATTTTCTCTAGGAAAGGTTTTTGCAACTCAAACTAACATTACAAAAGATATAAATACTTCTCTTAAGAAGGTGAAAAAGAACTGTTCAATTTGGTTTGGTTTTACCTGATTTTTATAGAAATCCAAACTGTCCTACCTTGCTAAATTGTGTACAGTAAGCCAGGGAAGTTAGTACCATCACTGGGTCCCCATTTGCTTTCCCAGGGAATACCAGTAGTGTTTGAGATGAAGCTATTTATTGCCATATTTATATATGCTGTCCTTCTCAGAGGCATGAATTTGGGATTTTTTCTTGTAATCTCATTGAAAACTGCTTTTAAAAAAGGAAAGCTTTCTGTACCTGGTGAAGAAATAAAAAACAACAGACTGCATGCAGGTCACTTAAAAGGTGTGTTTCCTTTAAGGCCATATCACCATCAGGACACAGAGAAAACCAAGGCAGCAAAATACTTCTCATAGGGACATAATTTCAACATCAGTGGCTCAAGGGAGGCTTCCTTTAAATAGGTATCAGTCCAGCATTGTCCTCCATGTATGAAGCTTTTATCTAGAAACATATACTTTTACTTTATCTAAATTCAGAGAAGCCTTCACTATACACCCTTTATTAGGAAAGAGAAAAACAAATAAAGAAAAAACAAAATTCTAAATGCCAAGAGAATTCAAATTAGAAATAAATTTGGATGAAAAAACAAATATAAGAAAGATATTTCACAGATGTCTATAATCTGTCCCAAGTAGCACTTCTTTTGATGGTGAAAGTAATCTTTTTTTCCTGTCCTTCCCAATGTTAAAATTTGTTTATTATATTTTATATAATATGTTATTATATATTATATAATTATTATTATAATAATTATTATTATATATTATATATTATTTTTATGTTATTTCTCTAGACCAAATAGGATATTTGTTAACTCAAGAAAAATCAAACAGCATGGAAAAGCTTGACAGTAACTAAGAGTTCATCTATACAGAAAATAGGCAATATGGCACCTGGAAAGCAAGAGTGAATATGCAGCCAAAAGAACTTGAGTTGCTTTTTGTTTTCTCATTCACCTCACAGAATCCTAGAGAGGGTAACTTAAAATGGAGTTGGTGGGATGCAGGGATCAGAAATAATAACGTATTATCCCAAGATTTATCCCATCCACCTCCCAGTCCCAGATCTACATCAGCTTTTTGTTTACATAACCTTTTACATTGTAATTTTGCTTTTGTAAAATGGGAATGATAACGCTTGGATCCTGTCTTTTCTCTCCTTTTTCTGTTCGCTTCTTCTCTTCAGAGCACACACCCTTTGGAGCAAGGGTTATCTTCTATTGTAATTCACCTACAACACCCAGAATAACTGGTGGCTGGTTTGGGTGCAGTGATTTTAGCATTACTGCTGCAAACAGGTGTAGTGACAGAAATTGTCTTGCCCTCCCATACAAGGAGGTCCAGTCTGTCAAGCATTGTGATAATGGGGACTGATAGAGGTATCCCTGATGCCAGTCTAATTAATCATTGAACTGGCTGTTCGCAGGCACTTGTGGATACTTGTGATGGTGCTGCCTTAATTCTACTGAAATGAGGAAACCTCACAAATCTTATGATTTACCCAGTGTGTAAGTAGGCCTCAGCAATGTTCCTGGTCTATATCCTTCATCTATTTAATTTATTATTATGGTAACATCACATGACCAGCACAAGTTAGGTAAGATGTTTAGAGTTCTTCCTACATGACCAGGCTCTTTACAAAATGAAATCTAGGTGCCATGTCTCAGGTAACCCTGAAATTGAGAGACTGTCCAGAGTTATTCGTACAGCTTGAAATTATGGGTATGTCTCAGACTCAGTAATCCATCTGCAGTGCAAACTTCCCACAGCATGCCTTCTTAGTTCCCACGGTGGCAAGTGACTGTGACCAGGTCCCAGCATGAGGCTCGAGGACGATTTCACCATTCTGCTCCCCTCACATCCTGCCTAGCTCTCAAACCTCCACCCAAAGCTCACAATTGTCTGTAGCAGCCTGGCACTGGTGGAAAGACCATGTTCAGTTGAATCTCCTGCCATCTAAACTGAGGCTGTTCAAAAGTGGGATCACACACCCCAAAGTGAGCAGCTGCAGCCCACTTTGCTAGCAAAAGCCTTCTCACAATACCCTGTATCAAAACCTTAACACACAAACTGTCTCATCTCTGAGAGATGCATAACAAAATTTACGACCAAGTATTTTTAGATGAGTTTTAATCAGTTTGGAAAATGACCAATACAATAAATCTGTTGGGAAAACATAGTGCATTTGAAAAAGAATCCAGGAAGAATTTGGAGATGAAATATTATGTAAAATGTGTATGTAAATAGAGATAGTAAATTAGGTGCTTGATTTTGGATTTTATTTTGGTAAAAAGTATTTGGGACAAAATACTTATTAGTCTTTAAGTGATATGATATAGGCACTATTGTCTAATGAGTGAGTTTGAATTGATAAAAAATTCATTATTGTTATAGCTGCATAAAGGATTATTTGGATGCAAAATCATAAGCAATACTTGTTTGTGTTTTGGTTTTACTCTCAAATAATTTATATGGTGATTCATTTTCACTGTTCCACTTCATTAATAGTAAAAAGGAAGATGACTAAAAAAAGAATCATATTTCTGCCTGGAAAATAAGTGTTTCATACAAACTGTTTACAAAGGCTGCACAGAAATCCACAGCCTCATTTTTTTCCAGTGTAATCACACTTAAGATGCATCTTGTGCTCTCTTGCCGCCAGTATTATTTGAGTAGAGTGGTGATGGATAGTAAGATGATAATAAGACAAATTTTGTGAAGTTCAGACTCACCCTGTACCACAAAAGATATCAAATGCACTTAGTAAGATCACAGTAACAGAGTCTTTTCAGACATACTGAAACAAAACAATCTGCAGGGTCTTCCAATTTTCAAACATAAGGAATCTACAAATGATTTAAACAAAACCTATTTCCTGCACCAATAGGTGGAAAAATATGTGTATACACATAGCGAGTATGGGAATGTAAGCTTCTAACAAATATTTTACACATTTTCAGAATATTTGCAAGAACATTTTTAATTCATAACAAATTGTGACTACTAAAAAAGGAATAAATTGACTAACAGATAGGCTGTTGGAGGTTTTTAGTTGACTGTTTTGTTTTCAGGACAAGAAACCTAGCTTAGAGCTGGGATGACATTCAAGTTCTCATATTGAAAATCACACTTCGAGAAGTCAGCATGAGAGTATCCACTAGTGATGTCCTGAAGTCACATAAGGAAGCACTAAGACCCAGCAAAAAATATGTTTGATGCCCCAGGAATAAGTCAGTAGTGGGTGGTCTGTTACGTAGGCACTGAAACAACACTAGAAATACACTGCCATGAATGGAGTAAGTTAGACTTCTCACAGTTGTCATTTCAGGTGCTTTTCAGTACTCAGTAGACATTCTTTTCTATTTGAAAGCATCTCAGAGAGATGATGAAGAAAACATTGATCTTCATGAGCCTTGCAGGTGATGGTCAGAGTCCCTCCCTTACAGGTTCTTTCAGTTTAGTAGAGATTTAACATGAAGACTTCTACTTTCTTCCCCACTCTTGTTTTTAGATTTGGAGCCCCTATATCATGCAGGAATAAAGATTATGGGGCAAATCTAAGGATATTGGGCTGCATTTTCAAAATACAGACCACTGCAAAGTTCTGACTTCAATAGAAATAATAAAATTAATAACAATAATAATATGTATCATATGTGTAATAGAAATTATAATGAATACCTCTCTTGATACAGTCCAGTATGCCATACATAGTTTAAATCAAGGCTGATGTGTAAGGTCAAACAGAACCACAGTGGGGTCATTGATCCAACCTCCCTGTTTAAGCAGGGTCATCAAAGAACACATTTCACAGGATTGCATCCAGACAGTTCCTGAATATCTTCAGTAAGGAAGTCTACAAAATCTCTCTGGGTAACCTGTAATCCACATAGGTTGGCTGTAATGAGAGATCAAGAGACCTAGATGTGCTGATCCTCTCCACAATTATGCCTGAGATAAAACAAAACTGATGGATCTTAGCCTCTATATATGTAAAAATTTCAACTTACAAGGCTCCTTTGCAAAAGATCTGTGCTCATCTCCTGACTTCCTGCACCAAGGATGCCCTTAATCAGCCAGGACCCAGGGCAGTGCCACCACTTTACATAAAAGCAGGGAAAGGATAAGATTTTCACACCAACCATGTTATGAATTTTACCAGTTGACTTCTCAATGAAGATGCTGTCAAGTTTCACAGCTTACCACTTTCAAATACCCCTTAGATGTGAGTGGGCCCAGCAGGCTCAGCTGCACTGTGCCAGAACAAAGGTTTGTCAGATTTAAGAGTCCCTTTACTTCTACAGCTGCTGGATGATAAACTGCATAAAAACATCCGTCTGGTCTCTGCGCTTGTGTTAGCAGAGTTTTGTTAGATGCTTTATGATCTAAAAGATAATTCCAGTTTGGAATACGATAACTCAGGAAATATTTTATTGGTAGATGAATGACATTTGCAGACTCTTGAAAGTCATAGATTGGGATTGCTCATGTATCCAGATTTCATTCCCACTAAAGAGCCTGATGTCTCACTGCTGCAGGAGGACAAGCTCCTCCTGAGAAAACAGCCACACCAGCCCTCACACATGTAGATAAGATCAATTACTTCTGTGCATCAGAGTCAAGTAAAACAGTTAAGCTTTAGTTTAAAAGTGGGTGGCAACCTTATTTCTGTTCTTGTTTCTGATTTACCTGTGGTTACCAGAGTCTTTTTTAGTTTACATTTGGAAGTGGAGTAAGTCCCCCATTATGCATTGAAACATATCCAAGACACACAGAACTAAGAACAATATTAACTTGTAGCTCAAATGCATTCTAAGGTACTAGAACCTTTTCCTCCAGCTCTTGATGGTGCTGCTGTGACTGACTTCAAACCACACACCTGCCATGAAAGTTTAGTCCAGGGAACCCCATTAAACTTACTCAGAAGACAAACTTGCCAAAAAATATTCTGCTTTGGTATAAGGGCACAAACACTGATTGCTTCGATATACTGATCTGTTCCCTCTGTGCCCAATTACTTGCTCATAAATGGATGACAGAGGAGAAACTCCTTCAGGAAATCTTGGTTGCCTATTGCTCACTATATAAACCATAATTTAAAGCTGGAAGGATTCATGGAAATGGATGCTGCCACAACACCTTGGGTTCATGAGCTGAAAGTTGGTGGCTATATCACATTCTATGGGCAAAAGTATCTCTCCACTTCCTGTAAATAAATTAAATCTGAGCAGAAAAGCCTTTTTCCCTTGTAGTTTTTCTGGCAAATATATATCAGTGACAAGTGTGATTCAGGGGGTTTTAACCAGCCTGGTACCAATAGGAAGCTAGATGTGGCAGCTGAGAAATTACATTTAAGGTGTTCATTCATTAGCACTGGGCCTGACATCTAAGTATGTATGACCTTAAAGGAATGATGTGAAAAATGTGACTATGGACTGTGTTTTATAAATCATGTCTGCCACGGTGAGTAATGAAAGATTCGCACTGGGAGCCATAAAAATGATTATCTAGTGCAGCAGATGTTTAAGTGAAAGAAAGATACGAGAAACCTCATAGTGGAATAGCCTGCCCAAAGGGAAAATTTCTTTTCCTCTTTCAATAATTTCTGCTATAGTCTTATGCCTCAAACTAAAGGAGTATCATTACTTTACAGTTCCACATCCTTTACACAAGACTGCGTGCTTACTCGCATATAAAACTGTTAGATTCCTTCTCATGCAGACTAAGGAGCTGGTATCAAGAATAGATGTTGACAATGGATTCCAAAAATAATTTATGTACCGTGCAAAAATCAGAAATGGGCCTAGTTCTGAAACATAGATGAAGGCATACTGAGCTCTTTCTTCTATCTCAAAAGAAGAAGGAAGTGCGCAGCTAGAAGTCCTCTGCCTGTTTCAGTCTTCACTTCAGAAATCCAAAGAATTACTGTGTCTTGGAAAAGGAACTGATGTGATGACTGCCAAGATTCTTTCTCAAGCTACAATTTTTCATCAGGTTTCACTCTTATTCTGACACCCACAGGACATAAAAAAATTATCGATTTATACTGGGAAAAAGACTTCTGGTTTTGTCATGCTGTGAGGATGGATTCAGTGGGTAATCCCTAGGATATAAAATGTACTTGTATTTTTCTTTACTGCTAATCCTACTGTGTAATGGGTTAGGTTAGTCTGTACCTGTAGTTTGTGCTCCCCAGTAAAGGCTTATGTGTTCTAAAATAGTTTTAATACCAATTAATCCACACTTCTAAGAAAAATTTAAAATATTCAGGGAGGTTTTAATGAATTTTTGACTCAGTGATCTCCAAATATTTTGTTATCTGTATGTAACTACAGGAGGGACATGAGAAGTCTTCCTGTGATTAGAAACAGTGAGGAAATCACTCCATATTTTTCCCAAACATCAAAAAAAAAAAAAAAAGCAAATCTAATGAAAGTCGAATTTGAGAGGCAAAACCCCAAATCCTTGTGACTGCCTTTAAATTAGAATAAGAAAATTTCCAGAGGCGTTTTAAACAGTTCAGCTAAAACAACAAGGAATATAGGTAGAAAACAAGAAAGAAGGAAAATAGAAATAGAATGCAGATGGTATTTTTGTGTATCATTCTCAGAGAAAGTTTTGAAATAGTATATTTTCCGGGGGTAACATCATATAATATTTGCTTTATGAGATATTGAGATTGAATTGCTGGGAAATGTTGCTTCAAACCTTCCTTTTCCAAACAGTGGCTTCCATTTCTTTCTCCATCAGGGCTGTACTTCTCCTTTTCCCTACAGTTTTTCTTACTGTAGGAAAAAATAAAACAGCCCATAAAGCCAAACCATTTTGCTGTAATTCTTAGGTCAATTGATTTAGCAAGTCACCATCTACAGCCAACC
This sequence comes from Trochalopteron elliotii, assembly GCA_024734555.1. NCBI lineage: Eukaryota > Metazoa > Chordata > Aves > Passeriformes > Leiothrichidae > Trochalopteron > Trochalopteron elliotii. The sequence goes on from JANPWX010000030.1 coordinate 1,674,923, forward strand.
CACTTCTTCATATTTAAGAAATCCCCTGGAAGTCCTCCCAGAGTTCTGTTGAGAGCATGGACATTCTCAAGGTTTGGGTGGGCTGAGCATGGACAGGTCCACATGTGCTCCTGTTCACAACACAAATGGATAACTCTGCTTGTCCAAAGCACCATGTGAACAGCTGGAGCCTGACCTGTAAGGCAACCAGATGTCTGTTTACCATCTCATGTTTGCATTTCCAACATCCCCATGTAATTTTTTTGCCTTCAGAACAGAGTTTCTTTGGGATTGTGTTGCAAAGCTGTCAGAAGTGGAATGTTTGATTACTCCCTGCTCTGTGTTCTCTGAGCCTCTCTGGGTGTTACAAGTAGATGATTCCTGTGCACACCAGGGAATGTTTTCACAGCTGACTATGAAAGTCTGGCAAACCAGGAGCTTGTGCATTTACTTAGCTTGGCCACATGCAGAAAGTTTAATTGAAACTGCCATGTCCACTGACACCTTCTAGAAATCAAGCAGCAAGATCAGCTATTTTTCCTCATAAATATCTAATCAACAAACATTCTTAAAGAGTACATGCTCTATATTAGGATATGTTAAGAACCAGACTAGTTTAAGATCAACCCTTAGAAGTAGTCAGATTTAGTGGTAATAAAGCTAGGTTTAGTAGTAGCAAAGTAGTAACAAAGTGTTAATAAAGTATATAGCTACCAGTAATAGCCTATAGTTTATGTATCTATGTGTGTGTCTATGCATACATGTATGTATGTAAGCATATGCACATATATGTAAGCACATACAAACCTATACGGTCCAGGATACTAATGGATAAAAGCATTGCTTTGCATATGTATACATACGTGTAAGCACATTTGGGCACACATTTCTGTGTGTGTATATACATGTAAGTGTTTTTGTGTGTGCATACATGCACAGAGTACATGCATCATACATATGGAGGATATATGCAATACAAATTGCCCCTTTTTTAGGAAATTGTTAAAAAGTTCACTTCTATTGACCAAGAACCTAACTTTGATAGTATATGTCAATGAACTTTGCTTATTATTTTACTTGGAAGTTACTTTCAATTGCCTTTTAATATTGTATTGGAAAATTGTTGACTTTTTATGTCAGTTCATTCAAAAGCAAAAGGTTAGCAATGAGGAGTGAGTCAGTTTGCTCCCTCTGACAGGTAGCTGTTAGTAAGTTCGACTTCAGCTCAAAGAGCAAGTCTTAATTCTGCAATATGATCCTATGATTTATATATTTCTTCTTTGGTTAATGTATGTAGTCTTGCACATCCTGAAAAAGTGTGCTAAATTTTGCAATCCCTCTACCTGTGAGTTCAGTATTTGAATCCTTCCAGCTGCCTATTCTGCATTTTGGATTACACTGTATGCTTTTTTAATCTTGGAAAGGTGCTTTTGACTGCAAGCTGGAAAAATATAGTAGAGAAAAACCAATAACTGAAAACAGTAACAAAAGTTTTCTTTAACATTTCCTTTACTTACAGAAATCAAAGGTCATTCAGGTGTATAAAACATACTTTTTGTCCCAAAGCCTTTAAATATTTTGTCCCAGCTCTTCAACACTACCTAAGTATTGCTTAATAGATGCTTAATGTGATTAATTATTCTTAAGATAAATTAGAAGTAAATTAAATTTAATTTAAGATTAAGTAAATTTAATTACACTAATTAAATAGTTATCCAAATAACAGGTGAAAACTGAATCCAAAAATTTCATAGTACATATCATGATTAGTATTAATTTTTGTATAAACTATATTTTATGTTACTACTTAACTTTAATTTCATTTAGAAATGACTAATTGTAAATTGATTCCTTATAAAAAAAATTTAAGGCTAAAAATTAATTTCATTTTCACCCATGGTATTTTACTATTTCTTCCTTGAAAATTATTGTCTGTGTTAAAACCTAGCACTGCTACCTAGTATAGCGGTTTGCAAAATTTCAGTGTCCTAAATTATCTGCTGTAGCAACTATGTAGAGTGGAACCAAAGCATTATTGAGTTAGATGCCTTTGTTCAACCCAACAGGGACTGAACAAATATAAATCCAAGTAGTAAGACTTTCTGGGTTTAGAACCAAAAGATAAAAAAGTAATTTCAATAAATAATTTCAAATTATCGAATGAATTTTCAGATTACATTCTAGAATGGATTGTAACTAAAAATTAAGTTTGTTTGATCACTCATTCTCATTTAACCAACAGTTTTTCCTGAGAGTTTCCAAATGCTAAACTTTGAAAGTTATTATGCAAATGTATTGGCTCCCAGGATTTGTTTAGTCCTCCTTTTTAGGGAGAACAAAATATCTTCAGGACTTGTAATTATTAAGAAATATCAGCAATTGCAATTCCCTTCACTTCTAAAGCAATATAATCAAATGTCTGCTTACTTTGTAATTATGGTAGCAATCTCTGGGTGCTTTGCTTTATTTATTCAATTCCACCATATTTTAGTGTATGTTTTATTAAAGAGCAAAATAATTACATGCTTTTTCAATAATGAACTGCACCTACTAAACATTTTAATGTATCATTTCAGAATTCAGAAAACAAGAAACTCTTTAAATTTTAATTGCTATTTTTCTTTTAAAGTGCATTTACAAAGAGAAAATTCTACAAAAGCAGAGAACACAGTCTTCATTACCATAACCAGAGATTTCTTGCAGATACACCAACCTCAATATTCAGAAAAAAAATTGCTGGAAAGCATGTCCAAAACATCTTAGAATCTTTGTGGGGTTTGGTTTGGCTTGGGGTCTTTTTAACAGTAGGTTTAACTAACATTTGTTATTAAGTCATTGAGACTGCAGTTTATTGCAAGTCTTTCACAATACACTGTAGGTGAGACCATTTGTGTGCCATAGTAGGGAGGGAGTCAACCAAATTCTTTACTCAAGAGTTTAACTGCATGTGTCCCTCACAGAAACTCTGGGGTCCAGTAGGCATTCCTCCTGGTAATTTTTCATGTCTATGTTTACATTCAGCATATTTGACTTCCTGAGTGACAAGGCCAGGTATCTTTTTCTTTATTACTTGACCTTAGTTTTTTAGATATGAACAATGTCTAAAGAAATCCTTTTGGTCCATATTCTCATGGAGCTATGAGAAGAAAAAGAATAGCAGAAATGAACAGAGCTGAGGTTCTTCAAGTAACTTTAATAATTTAGGGGGGGGGAGGGGGGTTAGAAAGCTACATTTCTTGAGTCTAGACACAGCAGGAAGTTTTGTCAGATCCAGAGAAGGGGAAAAACATTTCATGGTTTTATACATAAAACTGATTTCACAAGAATTTGTTTTTAACAGTGTTCCATTTAAATGAATCTCCAGTTGCTTAGTTTTTCATATGCAACCCACAGTAGCCCTTGAAGCTTGTTGAAAAGCTTTCAGAAGTCTGTTAAGAGGTAATCCTCTCAATGGGAGTTGAGACAGACACCTAAGCTCAAGTATTTGTTAAATTGGAGATGCCTCTGAAAATCTATAAAGCGGTTTCCCTCCCCTTAATGCAAGACATATATCTGTGTGCACACGCATAATGTGAGTCTCTAATCTTCATGCTTGTGTCTGCATAACACTTAAACCTATAAATAACATGAATATATTCTATTTTTCAATTAATAAAAACAGGAAAAATGCCTTTATGAAACGGTATCACAAGTGGTTAAAATTTGTCACATAAAATTACAGAATTTAACATGTTTTTAGAAATGTGTTTTTCTCACTAAGATTACATTACCTGTTCTGAATAGAAAGCAACCAAATAAATAACACAGCCATATGTTCTCAATAGGAAGGGTATTAATGAATGTGTACTGATCATGAATTTGAAAAAATCTTAAGAGAAAATAACTCGGGGCTTCCAAAGTGAATTATAATTATGTATAGTTTGTAAATTAGCATGGCTTAACTGTTGATAAATTTAGTAGATTTTTTTAACAATACCTAGTACTTTTTACCTCTAAAAAAAGGTCCACAGAATTTTTCTGCATAGGTAGCCTACCAACTGTACAAAACTTGAGAGAGGGGCATCCTCCTTAGCCAATGGGATAATAATGCTTGTGAAACACATGATGGTGACCCACTTTTCCACATGAGGAAAGGTGCCTTAGTTGTGACACTCCCAACCCATGGAACTTCTTGAGTATGAGTCTTGCTTTAGATGTGAAGGTGTAACACACAAGAAGATTTTTTTTTACAGTACATGTACCATGGCACTGACTATACACTATCACAGCACTGCTGAGATCACCTCTTAGGGATTTTTCCACTGCCTCACTGCTTTTGCCTGCCTTCTCCTTTTGCTTCATCCCAACACTTACTTCCACTAGAATAAAATCCATCTTCTCAGTTATTCTCAGCTCAATATCACCATTATCAGAAGCTGTACAAAACATGACTTTTAGGTCAATTTTTTCAAAAATATAGCCTCAACCTTAAATCTTCTAAGGTAATCCACCACCCACACGACCATTTTTATCCTTCATTTTTCACTTTAACATTAACAGACTACAGAGAAACAATGGCAAAACTTCCACTGACCACAGTCAGGGTTATAATGAGCAATCAATTGCCCATGTATTGGATCTGTGTGGAAAGGTTTTAGCTTCAGGTTTGGCTGCTGCGCAAAGCTACCAGAAATTTCCCTTATGCTCAATGAAGCCAATGCCCTACTGCCCAAGGCCAAGCCCATCAGCAATGGTGTAATCAGCTCTGGGTGGTGTAATCATCCCATAGTTAAGAAGGGGAAAAAAAACCCTGCACAGCACTAACATCAGCAGGAGAGGAGAGAGAAAGCCCTGCAGATACCAAGGTCAGTGAAGAAGTAGGGCAGGAGATGTCCCAGAACAAAAAGATTCCCCTGCAGCCCTTAGTGCAGACCGTAGTGAGGCAGGATTTTCCCCTGCAGCCCATAGAGGACCCCACACTGGAGCAGGTGGGTGCCTGAAGCAGGCTGTAGCCTCATGGGAAGCACACACTGGAGCAGGTCCTGGCAGGATCTGTGGACCCATGGACAGAGAAACCCACACAGGAGCAGGTTTGCTGAGAGGATTTGGGACCCCGTGGTGGACCCATCCTGAAGAAGGCTGTTCCTGAAGGACAGCATCCCATGGAAGAGATCCACAATGGAGCAGGGGCAGCGTGAGGAGTGCTAGTCCAGAAGAGGAAGGAATGGCACAAACAATATGTGACAAATTGTTTGCATCCCCCATTCCCCATTGTCCTGCACTGTGGGGGAAGAGGAGGGAGAGACAACAGGGAGTGACGTCAAGTCTAGCAAGAAGGGAGATATGGGTAAAAGGTTTTTAGATTTGGTTTTATTTCTCATTATCCTACATTAATTCAATTTGCAATAAATTAAATCAAGTTTTACTCAAGTCAAGTCTGTTGTGCCCACAATGGTAACTGGGGAGTGATCTCTCCCTGCTCTTACCTTGACCAGCAAGTCGTGTTTCCTCTCCCCCATGCAGCTGAGGAGGACAGTGATAGCACAGCTTTGATGGACAGCTGGATCCAGCCAGAGCCAACACAGCACAGTCTAAAATCATTAATATATTTATGTAAGTCCTCTCTTCTTCAAAGTGCAACATCTTAACTCACTGCAGGAATATTCATTGTCTATTAAATTTGTCTATTAAGTGGGTTAGAGTCCCTTGTGATGGATTGATGATTAAATGCTCTGTACTTTTTTATTCTTTCTTGGGGCATTCAGTGATCATATTTACTGTTTTCTTCCCCCTTTGTCTAAGTCCTCCCTCTTCTCCTCTCCCACCATAGTTTCTGTTTTACAGTCTCATGCTTTTTCTGTTCGTATTTTTCTTACTCCTTATGTTCCCACTTCTCTGTTCTAAAATTCTCACCAGTTGTTATTTTTTAAATTTTGTTCCCCTACTTCAGAACAGGAACAACATCAACACTCTGAGGGGACATGAAGCTCAAAATATATTGTTTTGCTCCTGAGTGCTGTGGCATTAGAAAAGAATTATGAAGGTGTTCTCATTTATACCAGCAGGGAAGTTCTTGGATATTTCAGTACTTATCCATTTGATTAACAAAGCAACATTTTAATAGATATTTTCTCTTTCTTTTTCAGTGAGATTACTCTTACTGCTCAGTTTTTCTTCATTCTCTTTCTAAGGAAAGTCTAAGATCACCCATCTTATTTCTCAACTCTCCTTCCATCTCCAGTTTTCCTTTTCTGGTCTTGAAAGAAATTTGGAAATGTAAGATGAACATCTCTCATCCATATCAAGGACCAAAACTGACACCCTGTACTGAACAATGAAGTTGTATTACAACATATATTACACAAGAACATTTGTCCTGCTTTAATCCATATGGCAGTGATTTCATTCTTAAAAGAAATTATTAGTTTTTCGCATTTATTCCATATTGTTTAGCTTTTTGACGTGAAACTAATTAGTGTAAAAATACTTCATTAAAAATGTATCTGCTTGTCATTTAAATTGCTGTGAACAGGGACATGGTATTTAAAAATAATCCTGTGTATTGTTCCATGCAGTGATCTGATGCCTCATTAAAGTGAGCTTCTCACTGTGCCTCTGTGAATTCTTTGCAATCTGTTATGCCAAACTAGGATCCATGAGGCCAAGATGAGGAGGACCCTGATATGTTTGTCTCCTTCTACTAGCATAGAAGAATGCAGCTCTTTCACCAAATATCTCACAGGGCTAAGAAAAAGTCCTGATGAAAACAGAGGAAAAAAACAAGACTGAAAGATTAAGTAATGTTCCAGCATTTAGAGCCTGTTATAGAACTGAGAGATCAAGTTCAGTGCCTGCTGTTCAGACTGGAGTGGTTCAGAACACAGTGCTGAACTTCTCTTGAGAAAAAAGCCTTCATGGAAAAGAAATGTATTTTTGGGTTTTTTTCACTCATCATCTGCATGAATTGAAAGGGAGATTCATAGGAGAAACTGTGGCTACCCTTCACATAAGGCACTGTACAGACTGCTCTAACTGGACCCGTGTTGAGCAGGAGGATGGACTAGGTGGCTTCTGGTGGTCCTTTCCAATCCTTCACACCATCCTATGCCATATTCTCTGATCAGAAGCTGAAAATATTTATTGGAAACATAGCCTTGTCTATATTGACATGATTTGTATTACAATGTTCCTGGTATGGACCTGTTCTGAAGGCTATCAATTACCATTATTGGTTCCATTAATTACCATTATGTTCAAACTACCTACTAAGCAGAGTTAGCCTGTGTAGTGGTGAAGTCAGACTTGCACACCACTAACGCTTGAACCCTGCCTGTCACACAAAAAATTTGCCTTAGGGATGACTATATCGAAGGGAATGCTCAGAAATACTTTGTGTTTCACCTCTATACAGATTAGATATAGATGTAGTCATGCACACTAACTGCAAGTTATTTTAAGTTTAGTTCCTCCTGAATATAAGAATGAGATTCAAAAATTACCAAATTCAACACTCCAAAATTTGCTGTAAAGCTCATCCTTTACATCATAGGTAGATATCCTCCCACAGCACAGACTGAGACTAGCTTGTGTAGAATACTGTCATTCTCCTTTCATACAAGTTTTTAATGTCTGAGCATAATGTCTGCTAGATACCTACTGGAAGAAATTAGCTGTTGTTGGTTTAGATCTTTCCCAAACAGATGTTATTTCTTCTTTTTTTTTTCAAATTAACATTTTCTGATTTTTTTTCCTAATTTAGTAGGCAGTATCTATAAAGCATTTACTCAGTCTTCAAGCTATCAGATTCATGACCTCTGTTTTTACCTTTCCTCTGAAATTCTTTTGGACTTAGTTACAATGATGTTTTACTTCATATTCAGCAGTGGCTTTAGCTTTAAAAAAGATTATAGAAAGATAAAGTGAGTGAAATCATGCTGCCAGAGGTCTGGACTATAACCAAATCTTTCAATCTTAATTAATTCACTATTTTACAGTCGTAACTAATGGTGAAATGGGTGAGGAAAAGGAATAGTGAAAAAATAAGTAAGATTTATCTATGAAACTAAATAGCTGTCCTAAAGACAGTTTAGACCTACACTATATGTTATGTAGAGAAGCAATGAAGCATGTTCTGTTTAAATATATACTTTGTAAGAAAAAGCTCTGTGGAATGCTGAAATTTCAGAGATGGGGAAAAATTGATTAAAGATCCCTGTCTTAGGCATCTTGACTGACACACGAGAGACACCAGTGATCTTATTCTGTGGAAATGAGATTCAAACCAATACATGATTGAAGTTCCACTTCCAGATGTTTTATTCATGACAATAGAGCTGAGCACAAGGGCAGAGATGATGATCAATATTTCTGACATTGGAAGGCATTATGTGTTAAGTAGAGTCACAATTCCTCACAGATCCCTGCTCACACTTACAGGCAAATCCCAGTGTAAGTTTTTCAGATGTTTTCCATTAATGCTAACACAGGGGAGCACAGATCAGTTTGCCACGCTTGTCTCATTTATTTGGCAGCAAGAAGCTCCTGTGATAGAAGCACCATAACATTTTCCCTTATGTCTAAGCAATTGCCCAGGATACTTTGTGCAAAACCCCATCTGACAAGACTCTCACTGCCTTCTCCAAATGAGAAGTAATATACCAGAGCACAGTTGCTAGATCAGGCTACAACAATGAAGCATTTTACAAGAAAAAAATTGTGCATCAGGAGTAACTGAATACATTAGGCATCATGAGACTGTTAGCAATTATATATAGCACTGTAGGTATCAAACAAATGTAACATTTAGTTAATAGGAGTGAGGCAGCACATTAAAATACAGTCCATACCATCTTGTGATAAAGATGCTTTGCTTTCAAAGAACTGTATGGGATTTTAATTAGGCAGCTACTAACACAGTGGGATCATATTGTAAAGAGACATTTGACAGTCCTTGGGAAGAGGCAAGTATGTAAGTCATTTTTTTACCATGATCATTGTCTCTTTACTGCATCTATTGGGAAGAGAGTGAAGAATTTTTTTTACTAATACAGAAAAGAACTCAAGGAATTTGCTAGTCAAGAAGATTATATTATTTTTGGTCTGGAAAATAGTTTGTGGCAACTGATATAACTAGGAGTCTTCATACTGGGATTACTACAGGTTTGCAACTCTTCCTCTGGACTACTAATTGATAAAATTTTATAATGCATTATACAATTATGTTATATTGTATAATTTTATATTACATTATACTATTATATTATTAATTCACTGTACTCCTCTCCTCTGGGAACACAAAAATTTGGTAAATTAATCTCTTTATTACACCAAGTTCTTTCCAAAGAAAGAACAAAAATGGCAGGATTGTAGTTACTTTTTCTGTTAGGATCTTAACATAACCCATACCGTTAAATAGAGTTTGTATATATACAACTCACAACTGTTTCTACTGTCTTGTTTCAAGTCCTGTTTTCAAACATAGCTACACCAGCTGGATTATAAAAATCATGGAGTCTCATATTTTAGCCTCCATACGAATTATTTTAATAGAAAAACAATTGTGTTATCAATGTCCTACTCCGAAAATATTTGTGTGAAAATTTCAAAAATAAACATCTTAAAAGCTTTTTAAAAATTATTTTTAATAATCAATAAAGGATTAGAAATATATCTTTATATTTATAATTGATAAAGAAAATTCAATTAAATCTCTGCAGCTGTTGTGAAGGAAGACCTTCACACCATTCCCATGATACATTTTTCAGAAATGGGATAAAATTGTTTGTGATTAATATAGGACAGCAGTATACTATTAGCTATATTTACCTCCTGAGTAAGAATAAATATAAATATTAAATACTCTTAACTGGTCAGAAAATTGTGAGTCATTTACAGCAAACAACACCTAAGAAAAATGTAGGAGAGAGTTTCAAACATTCTACCTGCTTTTGGTATTACTTGGCTCCAGCTGCAGCAAAGGGATGTCACTGTGCTGAGCAGCCAGGATGCTCCCGGGGACATGATTGTATGCATGTCTTCATTCAACATGTAAAATCTTTTCAAAATCTGGTCCCAAATTTAAGATTTCTGTCTGAGTATGAGAAGTTTAAGTCCCATTAAATTGCAATCGGATGTGAGTGCCAAACTATTTCTTTTCATTGTTTCCACAGCTTCAAAGTGATGACAATTTTTAGTACTTGCACTTTCACTTGTTTCTGGTCTGGCATAAAGGAGTAGCTTTTTTCAGACTCACAAATGCAGGCAACATCTTGTGAGACTTGCCAGGCTTTGTCTATAGGTGCTCCACTACCACCTGGAACATGGAAACAACGCAGCACCTTCACTCTTGCAGTGTTACAACTTAAACACTAGAAGTACACAGGCAAAATACTCTTGCAGATGGATTAACTGGGGGCACTTTGGATCAAAGATATCTTTAAATAGGATAAAACACCAGCTGGATATTACTTTTGATTCCATAGTGCTGTGAAATTGACTTCAGGAGAAACAAGTTACCATCAGTCTGGGTTAAGCTACAGTACAGGCATTTGCACAAACTTGGAATCACACAATTACTCTGTGTTCTGGAGCACTGATAATCCAACACCCATTTATTATGTTCTACGAGTAAAACTGAGAAATACATGCAAGCCTCTCCCAAAAAGTCATCCAAGGGACAAACTAAAACATTTTAACTGGTACTCCTAGCAAAAACTATAGCCCCTTGATGCCTCAGAAGGTTACTGAAAAGTAGAATAAAATATGCAGTGTCCACTCACAAACTTCCTCAAAATAAGCACTGGGAACACTTTAGCTCACTTCCAGGTATTCAGAATCTTATGAATAAGAAAAAAGGATTTGCTTCATACTGAATTTATTGAGAACTCTTATACTGGTATGTTCATTATCACCACAAACTTTGAAGAATATTTATCTTAAGCTATTTCATCTCTGTGTCTCTGTTCATTTTGAAATTATATAGAAATGATCCGAGTGTAGAGTACAGAAATGCATTACCAGAGTAATATAAGCAATGCAGTGTAAACAACCAAGTTATTTTTAGATAATACACTTTTCCCTTCCTTTTCAAACACAAAAACTTCTGCATAAAACATTAAGCACTTTTAAATTATTACTGTTCTCCTCTGCATAGCTCTAAATCTGAAGAACAGGCTTTCAAGGAGACTGACTGAAATACCTCTGTTTAATCAAAGCTCAAGAAAGCCTTTTGTGTTAAGTTCCTTTTCCCATTTTTTGTTCTTTACACTTGCTTATTGCATTTTATTTTCAGATTAGATTTTAATGCTTTGGCAACACACCTTAGAAAGCCCAGGAAACTGAAAGTGCTGGAAAATAAACCAGCTACAGCTGTGGAATGAGTTTCCTGAGAATTTAGAACATGGAAGGATATGCGGCAAGATCCTGATTTCTATGGAAAATCTCACCATTTCATTACTTTTAAAACTTTTAGTCAACTTCTCCAGGAGTAATATATCTAAAATAAACAAACAAAATATGTTATTCCTCTGCAGTACCAGTGCTCTCAATGCTGCAAAAACTATCAAAATTAAATTCTTTGTTATCAAACTTATTTGATCCAACCTGAGACACCAAGATCCATGCTCTCCTCCCTGCCAAGGACACTTCCTGCATTTCTAATAGACATTTGTACCTAAAAAGAATGCAAAAAAAAAATTTAAAAAAGAAAAAGAGATAAAATAATGTCCTTTACTCTAAGTCAAGAGTAACACATTATGCAGAAACATCAATCTAGCTATGAAGATACACAAAAGAATTTTGCTCCTGCACAGTGTGCTCTGGGTCCAATTTGAGATTGCCAGAGTACTTGCCTCATGAAGATTTGCTCAGATGAGACACCAGTCTGGTACTCTCTCTGTGCATGCTTTCAGATCCAGGTTATTAATGAAATCCAAGAAGTATCCATGAATGAGACTTCTACCCTCCCACCTGAAAGAGAAAGGTGTAAAACCTACAGGGAATGTAGTTTACCATGTGCTCACACACACACGGATACATGCTCTGCAAAGGGAAGACATTAACCAAGGGTAACACACCTGATTCTTCCTTTTCTCACAATGTGAGCCAGTAGAAAATCAGGCTTGTATGCTTTGAGGAAGAAACTCTCTGAAATTGATATCCTTAATGTTTCAGGATGAAAGTGTTCACTCCTCATCCAGGGAGAATTAAAACGGTATTCTTTATCTGTTATTTTTTTATTACAGACTTGAAAAATAAAGCAGTCATTAAAAATGAGACAAGTATAACAACAGGACAATCCTTTCAAGTAGAAGATGCCTTTTGTGTACGCCACAAAACTGAAATATTATAAGCTGTTTTAGACCAATACCATGAATATACAGGCAAGTTCTGACTTTTTATAAACCTATAGTAGACTGCAGATCTACTGCTTCAAAGCAGAAAAGAGACTGAATAACCTGAATAGAGAGTAAATACAAAAATTCCATTAAGCATAATGGTGTGAACTGTGTAACTAATATTTCTGATTTTTACTTGAAAAGAAGCAAGGAAATATTTTATTACATGTGAATGTCAAAGTGGTTTTCATTATATGACTACTTAAGGAAGGCTTTAATCAACAGTGTAGAAGTAATGTAAGCTAAGGAAAGCCCAGACAGTTTGCCCAGAGTAACAAAGTGCTGGCCAAAGAGATGGTTATTTTGCTGATGTTTTCTCAGTAAAGTCTGGAGAAGTGTTCAAGTTCCTGGACTCCCCAGCACTCCCCAGAAAAATGCACACCAAGCTACGACTGCTGCCATCCAAAAGGAGCTTTGTCTGGGGGGGTGACAACTGCTGTATGGGGCTCTACTGAGAAAACCCAGACACGGCTCTTGTGGCAGCTGAACATGGAATAGCCAATATTTCTGAGCTCTCTTCATGCATCAGGCAGTCAGTCTGCAGGCCTGTTGGTCTGGCCAGTATACCTGTAAAATATAAAGAATTAAGATTGTTCCATAGAGAACTAAAGAGAAAGTAAATAATGAATATCAGTCCACACAATCTTATGGAAAAAGGATCTTGTCAAACAAATGTGATATCCTTGGAGAGGATTTCACTTACACCACATAAAGACATAATAGAGACAGACATAATACAGGCAGAACCGTGGCATTCATCTGAGTGCTGCACAACAGTCTGATTAAAAAAATAGTAGACACAGCACCCATGAAGCATAAGCTTAACAGATTTGAATATATATAAGCAATGATGAAAAAATGCCCTTCTCAAGGGGGAATCATCATAAAACAATGTATTTCTAGCATTTACAGTACCGTAATAAACTGAAAACTCTCAGTACCTCAGTGATGAGAAGCACATAAAAGCAATCAAATATTTGCAGTTGACACAGAGCTGACAAACTGGGAAATACTGATAAGGAGAGACTGATCAGAGAGACTGCTCTGAACTGTTTGCCAAATGAAATTTGCTTAAGCACAATGTTTCAGTATAGCAAATGCAAAGTAATACATCTACGGTAATAACAATATTCTGTGTGCTAAAGAGCAGCATACTGTTAGAATGTAGCATGACTTCTGCAAAATCTGAACTTTAATGAGATGACAGCAGAGTGATACACCTACTTCTAGTTTTCATAAGTTTAGAAGTGTAGAAGAAATGAGACAATGCTGAGAACAGAATAAAAACCATTAAGTAAAAGTACTTACATCTTTAAAATTAAAAAGGATGATGAAATGATGTATTTACAAAGTGTATGTTTCTTAACAGGTAGAAACTACCAGTCATCAAAGAGCTATTTAATCTTGTGAAGAAAAGCATAATAAAACCAGTAATTGAAGAAAAGAAATTGAAAGTAAAAGATTAGGCACAATTTTCTGTTACAGTGATTAAACAATGAAAATCAATTACCAAGGGCTGTACTGCTGCTTCTGACTCTTGTTTTACTTAACTAAGAGTGCCTGGCCTTTAAAAAAAAAGTTCTAGCCAAATATAGTGGGGTGCACTCAGCACGGGGGTAACTTGGAATGAGTCAGTCTCATTCAAAAAGCAGCAGTCCAGTTGTACCTTCTGCAATAAATTATGAACATTTTAGGATTTTAATTAAGGTAATTCTGCACAATTGTGGTGGTTTTTTTTTTGGCCTTTCAGTGTGAAAGTTTACTCTTTTTGTGGTAGATCTCATCTTTGTTTCTGTCCAGTACATATGGCATGCACTGGAGTCTTCCCTTCATTAGTGTTTGATTTAGTTTAGCTTAGGTTTTAATGCCTGGTCTGATGCTGAAGACTCCACCAACTAATCCATTTTTTTTTCTATTGAAACAAGAACTGGTCCTTGAAAACATCTGCACTGAAACATTTGTCCTTCCCAGGACAATCTGGTAATCTTTTTGTTACTCTGTGTTAAATGTTGGTGAACACTTGATAAAACCCACACATGCATTTCTCCTTTTCTTATGAGTTGAATTCTTTAGCCTGACCATTATAATACTAGTAACCCATTGTTATAAGCTCCAACACTAGTTCATTTTAATCTGTTCTAGAGGGTTTACTAGTACCTGTTATTTTGCCACTGTTCATTCTGCATGCTGCTTGTAGGTCTGGGAAACCTCTCCCTCAAAAATGTGTAAGCAGGTTGTGATGTTGGACTGCTTCCTTCTAAAGCCAGAGAGTGAAGAAGGTGCCAGAAGCCACTCACACACTAAATTTTCCCATCATCTTGCAGTGTTGATTTTTCCTCCTTAAATAGACTTCTTGAACATAGGTGAAAGCAGAATAATTTCTCATGGTCATCAAAAGATCTTCAAACAGCAAATAACCTTCAAGTGTTTCAGGTAGCAACAAAAATATGGTGTCTTATTTTATTTTATTTTATTTTATTTTATTTTATTTTATTTTATTTTACTTTGTCTTTCTAAAGGTTCTCAAATGAGATCATTTCCATCTTAAAACATCTTTCTCATGAGGGAAGGTGGAGGGGCAGGTACTGATTCCTTGTCTCTGGTGACAGTGAAAGGACACAAGGGAATGGGATGAAGCTATATCAGAGGAGGTTTAGACTAGTTGTAAGGAAAAGATTTGTCACCCAGCAGGTAGTTTGTCACTGGAACAAGGTCCCTAGGGAAGTTGTGACAGAACCGAGCCTGATGGAGCTCAAGAAGTGATTGAACACTGCTCTCAGGCACATGGTGATTCTTGGGTGATTCTCAGGGCTGCCCTGTGCAGGGCCAGGGACTGCAGTGATCCTTGTGAGTCCCCTCCAACTCAGGAGATTCTATGATTCTGTGATTCTGATGCAGTTGTAGCAGCTGTGAAGCACCCCCTCCACAATGACAGAAGTGTCATCCATGCTGCAAGCTTGCTGACCAACCAACCCAGTGCAATTAGGAGAGGAGCACAGAAGACATGGACACACAGGCACGAATCTAGGAAACCACCAGTCTGCATTGGTCTTGCACTGTGCCTTAAAAACTTCTGATACTGAAGAGGAGGAGCTCAAAATTTTTAGCTTACTGCTATTGCTGAGAAACCTAGAATTTTGGGTTGATACAGTAGTGAAGTTGGTTTTTGGGGCTCTCTGCATCTCAATGCATTGAGCAGCAGAGTGGCAACAGCTTCAGGAATTCTGGAAATTCACTATGCAGTATTAATATTTCAGTGTGCACATTTTGTAATACTGCATGTGTGGACTATGTGTTTCTGCTGGAATTTTGTGGACGGTATTTGATTTCACCACCTCACTGAAAAACTGCCATTAAATGGCTACACTATAAAATACAGCAGAGAAATCCGGCTGTAGTACTTTATGCATATTCCAAAGGGCACAGTTTAACTTGTCAGATATCTTTATTTACATTTATGTTCCTTGCCTGTCTTGTGAACCAAGGTGAAGGGAAAAATGTGAAATAGAAAAAATTGAAATATAGGGGTTGTTTTAGACATTCAGAGGACAAAAGACAAATATCACACAAATTGGCCATTTAAAATTTTATTAACCAGCTCAAATGGCAAAGGATATTTATTTAGCCTTACTTTTCATCATAAAAATCCTTTTCAACCCTACTAAAATTATATATTTGAGTGCTTTTACCTCAAAGCTTTTTGCTTTTCCTATAGATATGAACCACTTCAAAATTGTCTAATTCTTTTATGAAAGTAAAATAGGTTTTAATTTTTTCTTTTTGGTATTGAAATATTTTCATTGAATTATATTTTAAATGAGCAAAGATAGACAGATTTCCTATGCTATCTAATTGAAGATAATTTTTAAAGCTGAATTGATATAAAACAAGAACAAAAATAATTTCAGATTCATAACAGCTCAATTAGTTACCTACTCATTAATCAGCAATGTTGTTACTCAAGAAAAAAAAATAAGGAACTTATTAAAATAGATGTACATAGAATGTACTTGAAAGCTAAAGGTGTCCTCACCAGTGTCTTGTGGCATATTATTTATAATGTAATGTTTATAATGTCCTAGGTTTATTGGAGCAGTATTTTAGGCAACCATTGCAATCTGCAAAGACTTCAAATATTGACTTTCTGCAATGAAATATCACCTTCCATTTTCTGCCCTATGGTTTAGATAGATGTGTATATATACCTGTGAAGCTCCAAGAACTGAAAGCTAACATGGAAAACTGCTGCAAGGTTTGCCTTACTGTAGCTTTTAAAGTTTCAAAGTCATCATCTTGACATCAAAAATTCTGGCCGTGTTTATTTTAGTCAAAACCTAAGCAGATGCTGCTTACTGTATCAGGGCCAAAGATTATATTTTCAGTATATTCCCAGGCAGACACTCGTCAGAGGCAGTTAACAATTGTTAAGCAGAAGTGGAACTTCTTAATCAGATGTTGGCCAAATAGAAAATCTGTTGGGAATGAGGTGCTGGATCATGTATTTATTTGCAGTTCATTTTTGAAGTAAGTTGTTATATGAATGCAAAATTTGCTTAAAATCTATTTAAAATAAATTGAGATAGCAAGATGCAGAAAAAAACAATCAGTTTAAAACTACAAAAGTTAGTCGTTTCATTAAATTTTCTGGGTCACTCTGGAGATCCTGAGCTCCACTTGGAATAAAACGAAAATAAATGCACTATCAGCAATTGTACCTATGTTAATTAAAATACTGCAGAAAGATTGTGTAATTGTGATGACGTGTAATGAAGTCATTCTATCCGCCTAAAAATCTAGACAAGACTCTTTTATGGAAGTTAATCAAAATAAAAATGAAAGGGTTTAGTAATTCTCATGGATTATTATGCTGGGATTCTTTCAGAGATTTAAAGAAATGATGAAGAAAAACAACAAACTGGCTCTGCTTGGAATCACACACACATATACAACAGGTTTGACTTTTCATACACCCAGGAAAGGGGGATATTGGTGTAGATATCCACTTCAGTAACACCTAAACTATCCATGGTCTGAATACAGTATAAATATATTTGTGCACTACATGTTATACTGTGATTATGAATCTGCAATTACATAGCTTATAACCTGCAGCATATAAATTTGCACAGTGCTGTTCCATGCTACAAAATAAGAGAGAGGCAAATTTATCTCCTGACCTGATTTCTACCTAACAGACATATATCTTTATCATTTCATGCAGCAGCCATGTTCATAATTACTGTTCTCTCTTCCAGAAAGATCTTTTTGCTTTTCCAGAAACCTGAGCTGGTCTGTGCAGCCCTGTGCATTTACACATCTTATTTCTTGCTCCAGCATGAGAACTGCTTTATGACCTAAGGATGCTCCATGTACTTCTGTCCTAAAAGTAAACTGTACAGGAAGCAAGAGAGGGCAGGAGGTACACAGCTATTTAAAACTGAAGTTAGTCTCAGCAGAATCAATAGTTCTCATTCTTAGACAGTTACATGGATCCAAACAATGGAATCATGTATGGAAAAACCGGATGGCTGGATTTCTAGTGTAATGGAACAACTTCAGCTCTCTCTAAAGTCACATTCCGAGGAAAGTTTTCAAATTAACTTTTGCTAGAATTAACACAGAAATTTAATCTTACCTAACAATATCTTACAAAACTCCAAGATGATCTAGACAAACTTAATTTTTTCCTTGTGTGTATTAGGGCACAGTTATCAATTATAATCTTCCCACTTAATTTTTTTCCTTAGGAGTCTTGGCTCATTCAATAAAAACTCTGGAATAAGTAAAAGCTTTTTTAGTATTATGAAATCTGGAAAGGAACTATGACAGAAGAAAACATGTTGGGTATGATCTTTGCCATCTACAATAACAATTCTGAAAATTGTATTCACTCAGTTGGAACAGGGTTCTGTACTACAGGCATTATTGCCATTACAATTTAGAAATGACAGCATAAAATTTGGGTTCGTTACAAAAGCAAGGCCAGACCAAGCAGAAGTATCTTACTACCTTTAACTTAACATTAACAGAAATAAATAAATCTTACTTGTATTTACTTTTAATGGAAGTAAAATTTCAATGTTACTTCCATTTAAAATGGAAGAATCTTACATCCATATATGTAAGGGGGATCTTAGTAAAGTTCACAGGTTGGCTGCTCATTGTACTAAGATCAATTTTTCTAAAAGGCATTTCTACCTGCAAAGACAGAACATATATTGTTGCAAGTTATGGAACTAACTGAATTGCCAAAGAACTTTTAAAAATAGTTCAGAAAACCAGAAAAATAATACTTTTGATTCTGGAAAGGTGTCAGGATACAAACAGATCTGCCACTGTAAGCGACCTTTTAAAAGATGAATCCTCAGTGGATTCCATTGTGGAAAAAGAGAGGAGAGTGATATATTATTCTGCATAATGAAAGGTAAAGAATGAGTTTTACAGTGCTGTTTCAGCTGCTTTTAAATCCTTAAGGGTGAGGTGGAGAAAACATTATATACTTATATTTGAATAGCAGGCAAAACATACAACATAAAAGGCTTCTGGAGCTGAAAATGGTCCCTCAGAGGAAGAACTCTTAGGGGAGATTTGGTAATATAATGATAAGAGACATTAGGGGAAAATAGAGGCCTTTTTGTTGTTTCATAAAAACAGAACGCATCTCCTTCTCTCCCACAGTGTGAGTGAGCCTTTAACTCTGGAAAGGTGTGACAAGAAATCCCTGCCACACCTTGGCACAGCGCTGGGATGCTCTGGTTCTACCCCTGGCTCTTCTCTGACAGTGTTACAAAGACACCTTTCTTTCACCCAGAGAAGTCTGTAGCAGCCACCTGACTGTGCCAGTCTGAATCTGTGCAAGGAGAGAAAGCCAGAGCACAGTCTCTGCAGTCTCAGTGCAGTTCACTGTTTGGAGATGGCTGGTGGTGAAATCCTCCAGTGGTCAGTGACTGGATACACCTCTGCAACAACTGGACCAAAAACAACCCAGCTCTGTGCCATTTATAACTGAACCACAAGGCACTGCATTTCCTCCATTACCTCCATGTATTTCATGGCCAGTACCAAAACAGATCTTCCAAACAAGTGACCTTTGGCTGATGTTACCGCTTAATAGTCATTTCCTAAAAGGTTGCCATGGTTTGGTACAGGATAGAACCTTTTGATTACAGAGACAAATTGCTGCAGATGTTAAATCTCTATTTTTGGCAAAGGAGCTTTGCTAAAAAATTGTGCAAGTGTAACCCAGAAGAAGAAATCCAGTCTTTACAGTTTGTAATATCACTTGTGGTACAATTAAAAACAAGTTAGTAGAAGCTGTCAGGCAAGAGTGCCATATGTGGCAGGAAAGACAAGAGGCTTGGAATAGCTCCATTTTTTTCTAGGAGCTATTTGAACTACAATGTTCTCTTTTATGCCATTTTGCCAATCTAAGCAAGCTTACACATTAAGCAGCAATGAATGTTTAACCTGTTTTCAGGATTGTTTTAGTTTGGTTTGGTTTCTTTGTAGAAATCAGCAAGTATTGGCCTCTTGGAGACAAGAAAAAGTTAGAGAAAAAAAGCTTGTACAAATAGTGCTATAATCAAAGCTGTTAATGACTGAGATCCAAGAATCATCTGTATCTACGAGGATTAGAGCTGCAACACAGTGAACACATCAGAACTTCGCTTTTCACTCAGGAGATGGAGTAGTTAGTGCTCCTTAAAATAATAACGAAGATGAATGGGCAGATTTCTGCACTAAGTCTGCATGGTATGTCAGAGGTTAGCCATGTAGGTTTATGGATTTGCCAAGCTGCAAAAGTGGAAGGATAGACAGAGTGAACAATGGGGCAAATGTGTGAGATGGAGACAGAAAGTCTGGAACAGCAGCTGAAGGTCAGAAAAACTCTACAGAGAATGAGTCTGTCTAGAGCTGTAAGGCCAGAGTCTCCTTTCTCAAGTGTCCTGTGTTTCATGCTGATGACCTGTCTGTAGGCCGGGATTAAAATGTTAACACTGTGCTCATGAGAAGGTAGGTGCCAAATAGCTGTTCTGTGGCAAGCCTAGCCAGAAAAAAATCTCTACTGAAGTTTGTGCCAGTCCTGTGTGTTAATGTGTGGATGACTGGAGAATCTAGACTTGAGACCAAGATGAAATATGTGCTAAGTTATAAGCCCAGAGTTTCCTGGGCACATAATTGAAAAATCTGATGGGTTTCCAACTGCTAGCTTTAATAACAGTGGATTTGTGGAACAATTGTGGGAAACAACAACAAAAATAGAACAATTCCCAGATAGTTCCCAGAAGCAGCTGTGGCAATACTCTTTCTGGTGTATGGACTGAGTTCCATTTAAAAACAATTGAAGCTTTTGCCTCTCTATCCAAAATAAAGGTGTACTTCTTTGGAAACTACACACCTCCTGGTGTTTTACAATGGAAACTCATGCACACAAATCTTCTGTTGTCTTCAGTGGCATGAAGATTGGTGGGTTTGCAAGTCTCATTATATTCAGTTACTGTATTTTGCAGCACTATTTTGGATTACTAGAATTTAGTGTCTCGTTTTGTAAAGTAACTTTAGAAGCATTGCAGCTGTATTTTATTGATTATTATCCCTTTTATAATCCTCATGGAAAAAGTCTTGTTATTACCTTTATGTAGTTTTCTATTATTCTCATGAAGATTTGCACTTTTTCTGGTTTGTTTTTCTGCTGTTTGTTAGTCTTTCATGCATTTAAGTTTCTTGTATAACTGACTTTCCTCTTCTCGGGTACCAACATAGCTTCCCAACCTCTTTCCTTAATAGAACTCCCCTATAATCATGTCAGATCTAAAAATCTATTGTTCCAGTACTCACACAGTCTCCATCTCTCTAGGGTAGCTCCTACTGTGAACACATTTCAGTTGCAACGACCAGAATCTCCTCCATATTTCTGGTACTTAAACCATCTGGTCATTCTTTAGCACTTTTCACTGTTTGTTTAGTAACATGAGAATATCACTGAATCTCACCTAAATCTCTGAGAATAGTCATCCAGTGTCTAATTAAATAGCAACCTTGAAACATTTACTGTAAGAATTTTAGGGGGAAAAAAGTGATAGTAAAATAAAAAAGAAAATATTAGTTAGCCCCTTGGCCTAGCCACCCCTCCAAAAAAAAAAGTCAGTGAAGCAGAGACCAGTATTCAAGGATATAATATGGCAAGTACGAAATAAAAGAAAACATTTTGAAAAATGCATACAAGAGGAAGAGCATAAAGTGCAGGACTGAAGGTTGATACCAGCCTCAGAATCAGGCAGATTTATGTGAGGAACCACAGGGCATTTACCAGAAGAAGGACAGGAAGGAAGTATTTCTGCCAGGGACAAGAACACCTATTTCTGAAAAGCAATGAAGAATTCACTCTTTGTAATAAATTTCAAGGCTAATTCTCTTCCAAGGCTCCTATTTAATTAGAACAAGACTGACAATTCCCAGACAGAATTCAGAGGAACTTCAGTGATACCATTAGATTAACCCTTCAAGGAAGTGCTGAGAGAAGTACAAATCAGGATTTTCATGCCTTCCTGACAATGTTAACTGTCCCACTTGCTATTCTCAGACTACTCTGTGCAAGAAACATCTAAACCATCATTCCCTTGTGTGTGATCTTTATACATTATAATGCTGACAAAAATTAATCCAGTTTCTACCGGGTGCGAATTTGCACTCTGAAGAATGCAGTTTTATTTTCTCTCCTTTTCATCAATCTCCAAAACATAAGATAATATCCCCCTCTTCCTCAGATAGCAGCTCTCCAGAAGTCAAATTACATTCATTTTTTACTAATTACATTTTAAAGTTTGGCACCCTAATATGACCATTATGAATGTTATTTTTTTGGCTCTTAACTCAGCCAAAAGCAACAAGTATCAGTTCCTGTAAAGTGTGACATGAACTGTTAATTAGACTCAGATGTTCAGCTTTAGTTTCCCATTTTGAAGCTATTAGGAACATGCTAATTGTGACACAGCAGGTACATAATAATCTGAAACTCTATTTCATAGCAATTACAAAGAAACCAAGATAAATGTGGAAGTTACAAAGAGATTTAAAAAGCATAGTGTGTTTAATGACGGCTTACACATACTACAAAACTTGACTGTTCCTAATAGTCATTTATACAAGTTGTACAACAGAAGAGTGCATTTTGATGAAAAGAAAGGGAGATCTGTAGTGTTACTGCATCTTCCAGCTCCTTATATACAGGTCAGGATAAGCAAATGTCATCCTTAGTACAGAAAATGGAAGTATCTTGCTTCTGATAGTCACTGTTCTCCGGTGCCATGCGAGCAAAGGTATGACAAGAACTGACAGGGGCCAATCATACCCACAGGTTTGACCACCTGATGACATGACAGTTCCAGAAGTGTGTTAGGAAATGGAAGATGACTCAATATTTCCATTTATTGGAGTTCTGGCAGCTTTGTGGTAAAGTGCTGCATTGAGTGTGACTTTGATGTGGAGTAGCACTGCTTGCCACTGGCTTCAGTAAATTCAGTAAGCAGAGCATTCAGAAATAGCTCTGTCCTTCTTAAGACTGAGTATCAAAGCTGTTTTTTAATTAGTAAATGGAAACTTTTCAGGTTTTGGTTTTATTTGTTTGTTTTTCACCTTGCCCCCACACTTCTACCCAAGCTCAGAGATTTTTTTCCCTGGTGACTCTTTTAAGGGAAAGAGAGGCAGCTGGGTAACCACAATAACTTAAACCACCTTTTATTACAAAGCAGTCTTGAACATTAACTTACATCCTTACAAGATATGCTGACATCACTACAGATGAGAATATTTGTATCTCACCATAACAGAACATTGTGTCCTGCAGCAAAAAAAAGGGGCAGATTTGTAGCATGCAGACATTCCCTCAGGTTTATGGAAAAAAAAAAAAAAGTGGCAAAGAAGTAGAAATGCTAAAAAACCACACACATACAAGCTAAGAAAATATTTATAAATACCAGCTTTTTCTGAAGGACTACATTTTGGTTAGCCTGGATCCTCTGTGCCATCTTATGATTGTTTATGATACATTTACTGACTCTTTTCCTCTATCTACCAAATTTTCGTAATTCCCACTACATTTTACGATGCCTTAGGTGAATATAAATTTCAGTGGCCAGAGATTCCAGGTATGATAAGAAAAAGATCTCAGTACTGGAACTTCTTTGAACATGTTGGCTGAAGCCTTTCAGGAGGGAAATGTTCAGAAAGATGTGATGAAGGAGTATTTGGGGGGAGTTCTTTGGGAGGGGTAACCTCCATATACCCAAATTAAGGGCAACACCTCTGACATTCCCCATGCCTGAGAATGAAATATCACTCAATGGTGTTAAGAAAACTTACAGAAATAACATTTCTTTTGTGATTTCTGAACTTTGAAAGTGGAGTTGGAGCAGATTTTGAAGGGGTTTCCTCGAGTTTTAGAACATAAGATTTGAAAATGTTACTCAGTTGTTCCTCTTTACTCTTCTGTACAAAATCAGTGTTAACACACTTTCCCTAATTATCTATATTTACACGTGCTGTTGAATTCCTCTGAAACAGATTCTCAGTTTTCCTTGGGATATGGATCTTCACGGATGGCTCCTTTGAGACTACATTCCTAATATGCCTCCTGCCTTGCAATATCCAGCAAAGCAAAACTTCCCATGTGTACTCATTATTTTTTCTCTGCTAACTGATACAAAGTGAAAGGTAATTTCTTTCTGCTTCTTGAAAAGGTTTTGTGGTAAATAAAGAGTTGTAATTCACATAACTGCGATAGAGAACAATACACAAACTACTCACAGTCACATAGGATTGTCAGCATTATCGAAGGCTGTTGACATGATTGAACTGAAAACAGACACACTGACCTCATCTTTGATGGCTTGACACATTTTCCCATGTGTAGTCATTTAAAATCCAACCAGAACTCTGGTAAAAGACTTTTCCATGTCTGTCTGCTCAGTGTCACCCAGTGCTCTGCACACTGGTGCAATTCATTTAAGATTCCTCACTAAATTTATTCTCCATTCCCATCACTTTTCTGAAAATCAGCTCCTTGGCACCTCTGTAGCAGAAACTGGGAATGTGTAAGTGGAAATATGTTAAATTAGCGCCGCTTTTCCCTTTTGCAATAGTATTGGTGCTAAGATGCAAGTGTAAGTCAATGTCACAGCTTTCCCCAGAGGGTGTTGCCCTCAGTCTAATCCTTTCATTACAATATATGTTTGATGATCAGATCCTATTGGTTAAATTGCTTCTTCATTAGTGAAATTAGAAAAGTGTAATAAAGCTGTGTCAAGAAAAAAAAATTAAAATACTCTTAAAATTCATATAAATGGAATTCTGAGAGAAAATAGCATGGAAAAGGTCAGACAGGACTTGCACAGATGTAACAGGGGAGGGGAAATGGAAGAGAAGCATAAAATAAAAATGGGCAGCATTTTTCCCCTCTCCCCTGTAAATGGTAGAGCAACTAAAAGGAAGCAACAGAGCCTGAAAATCACAGAGCAAGCACATGAAAAATGGAAACAGACAGAGGAAATTAATAATTTCCTGTACAACAGAACAATGTTTTCAAGATAAACGGTAGGCTTACAAATGAAAACAACAAAAGGAGAAAAAAAAGTTTCTAGAGAAATTCCTTTTCGAAATGCTAAACTGCCCAGATTCTATGTATGTTCTGAAAGAAACCTTTTCAAGAAAAAGCTTTGAGATTGGGCTAAATTTAGCTAATATATTTTCTTGGGGTTTTTTTTATTCAGTCAAGTAGGTCTGAAATGTATAAAAATATAGAATAATAGAAGATATATCAGAGTAACAGCTTTTCATGTGGATACCACGAATAGACAGCTAGAATGCTCTTTGCATAAAATTATGTGTCCTTCTTCATGATAGTTGTGTTATTTGCATTACATAGCAAGTTAAGGATACATTACATTAAATTATCTAGGACATTATTAACACATGAATAAAACATGCTTTTGGTAATGTAAAGTAATACTTTTGGCCTGTGAGAGTCCCTAGCATTTAATGGAGAGGAAAATACACTTCAAGAAGCAAAGCACAGCATGGGCCAGCACACAGTGCTATCGCTCTGCTCACATTGGTGATATTGATTTGCATCAAGTGAGAGTTTGGAATGAAACACTCCCCTTTCCCACTGACAGTCACCAAGTAAAGCAGATGCAGATACAATTTAGGGACACCCAGTGACGTGGTGTCAGACAACTCATCTGTGGCCCTTAAATCTCCTGCTGTTTGTGAGCAACTCCAGAACAACTTGCACTCCCGGGCAAAGTCACGCAAATAGCAATGTGGTTTTGATGTCCAAAGGTTGCCAAGCAGTTCAAATTCCCAACTTTGGGAGCAACTGAGCCAAGCACAGGCTAATGAGTCTGATATCAGTGGCTGTTGTGATGTCCAAAGGAATCTCCAAGCATACACTGCAGACCTCATGAAAAACATATGTCTTATACATACGCATTTGTTTTTATGATCAGAGTAAATGGCCAGCACTGTGTAAGGGACAGAGACTGAGGTCAGTGAGACAAGACTCAAGGCAGAATATTTGTTCAGGCCTCAGATTTTAATTCTGTTGCACCACTGGAAAACTGACAAAAAGTAGCTTCAAGCTTGTTCTCCGAGAACTAAGCACTCAGTCAGTATCAGCTAAAATCTCTGTTTTTCCTTCTAGCTAGGACTGTAACAGAGATAAGACTGCAACCAGCACATAAGAAGATAAGAAGTGTAGAGTTTCTTTTTCTATGTTGTACTTCAGTACTCCTATGTTAACTTCTATTGATGATCACTAAAAGTTTTAAAAAGAGTTGCAAATTAATTTCCTGGCCAGAGGAAAATGGCAGATAATTTATGTAGTCTGTAGAGCCTCCTACTTGTCATGCTTGACAAGGAAGACATGATGAGTTTCTTCTGCTTCATTTCCCCTACTATTTTGACATGAAAATGAGGGGAGAATGTGATGTGATTGCAATGCACACATGAGAAGAGGAGAGGAGGCATTGAAATTTTCCTACTTAATTACAAATCATAGGCTTAGATAATACTGAATTTTGTCTATTGTGGATTTTTTTAAAAAAATTTGAAAATAATTTCTGTTTAAAAGGAGTAAAAACCATATAAAATAAAGAATACATAGGCAATTTTCTGTTTGCTTAAGATTGTAAGGGATATCATCTATTGCTTATACTGACTACATCGTAATTACACTGAGCTCTCATCTTCAGAGGATGTGTTGGTCTTAAACACATCTTGTCAGGAGTCCTTTATTCTTAACAAAATGTAATATTAGAAGTTGATAATAGGACCAAACAATCTGTCCCAAAGAATTTTGCGGATTTTTAGCGAGACCACCAGTCAATCCCAGCAGCTGTCTGAGTTTACTTCATAAAGAAAGGAGTTCCAGCCTGTAGAATACTTTAGTCACTAAAGGTTTTTACTGATGCAGCTGGAAAAAAAAATCTGGATTTTTGCCTTATTTATTCAATATACAGCTCTGTGGGTGTTTGGACAACATCAGTGATGAAGTCACTGGAAGTCAGTGAGATACTTTGGGGGTTCATTGAGGTAACAATTCTATTTAGCTTAATTATGTTGTGGAAAGATGACACAAATACTTTGCACAAACAGAACAATATGCAGGGATTACAATTATTTGTCTTACAAATGAAACCTCCCATTTGGCCTCTTTGTTACAAGCTTGATTTTATAAACTCACCATGCATGTCATTCCATGAGTCATGGAGTAGTTAAACTGGCAGACAGCATATAAATTTCATCTCCTATTGGAGACTTTACTGGTATTCTCCTGTGTGTTTGGGTGTTTGTTTTTGTTTGCTGAAAGTGCTCTGAAAGCATGGAAATCAATCAAAGTTAAAAGCAAGTAAAACACTGGGGATTTGATTCAAAGGTCATCAAAATCAGTAGAAAGTTTTAATGGATGTCACAGTTTAAGACACCACAACAGTAACGCAGGTGACACCAAGCTGGGCAGGACTGCTGATCTGCTGGAGGGCAGGAAGGCTCTGCACAGGGATCCGGACAGGCTGGATCAGTTTGACAACAGTATGAGGTTCAACAAGACACTGTGCTGGTCACTGGCCTTGAGTCTCAACAACTCCATGCAGCACTTGAGGCAGAGTGGCTGAAAATCAGACCAGGCAGAAAAGGACCTGAGGATGCTGGTCAGCAGCTAAACACAATCCAGTGTGTGCCCAGGTGGCCAAGAAGGCCAATGCACCCTGACCTGTAACAAAAACAGTGTAGCCAGCAGGGCCAGGGCAGGGATTTTCCCCCTGTACTCAGCACTGGTGAGGCCACAACTAGAATCAGGTGTCCAGTTCTGGCCCCGTCATCAAAAGAACGACATGAGGTGATGAAGCAACTCCAGAGAAGGACAACACAACTGGTGAAGGGTTTAGAGAGTCAGTTGTAGGGATGCGAGTTTCAGGTTTTTGAATTTGTATTGTATTTTTGTTATTTGTCTGTACTTGGTATGTTCCTTCCACCCCCCATTCCTACCCCTGTGGTTCCTCCTGATGTAACCCCTCCCCCTTCCCTTCCCTTCCCCATCGGGTCAGTGTTTCCCTGCCCAGCCCCCAAGCTGGGAAAAGGGGACGCACGAGGCCCACTCTCTCTGTCCACCCTCTCACCATGCTTCCCTCATGATGAGAAGGGGCTCTGGCAAAGCCCCTTCCACATGGCTGCACTGAATAAACATCCTTATTAACCCAAGAGAGAGCACGATTTCTTCATCCAAGCCTGAACCACGCACAGCCTGCTGAGCTGAAGGACCCACACGAACTGTTTCTGTGCTCTGGGGGAACTGCTAGCTGGCAATAGCACCCCACCAGGAAAGAAACATCTAAAGTCAGTCCTACAAGAAGTGGCTGAGGGAGATGTGATTGTTAAGCCTGGAGAAAAGAAGGTGCAGGGGAGATCTTATCACTGTCTACAACTCCCTGAAAGGAGGCTGTAACCAGGTGGGGGTCGGCCTCTTATCCCAGGGAACCAGCGGCAGGACAAGAGGACATAGCCTCAACCTGCACCAGGGGAGGTTCAGGCTGAGCATCAGGAAGGATTTTTTCACTGAAAGGGTGAAAGAAGAATTGGAACAAGCTGCCCAGGAAGGATGTGGAGTCACCATCCCCAGAAACTTCTAAGAAACAACTAGACGTGGTACTCAGTCCTGTTTTCAGTTGGCATGGGGGTGTTTGTTCAAAGGTTGGACTCAGTGATCTTGGAGGTCTTTTCCAGCCTTAATGAGTCCTTTCCTCTATGATTCTGTGATAAATACAGAAGGGTTTTTTATAACTTCGTTTTAATTGCAAAAAAAGTTTAATGGGACTGTATTTATGGTTCTGAATTATATTCCTGCCTAATATTTCTTGAGTGTGAAAAAAAATAAAACTTTTTTCTCTCAGAATAATTTTAGTAAGATGAAGACTCTTCAAGAAAAACTAGAATTCACATTGTTTTGCTTACAAAAAGTGAAAGTACACCACTCTGATAGAAACCTGATAAAAACAGAGGATGCCATAAGAGGACCCCATGATTAGAGTCTATAATATAGAGTTGTTATTGCAATTTCCAAGGGTGAATAACTCTGCATACGCTGAATACAAAATATTTTTTTTTTTATTTTCAGTCCTACTGTCTTTATACTTCTTGATTAGGCACTACTGAAAATGAGTACTATGAATCCACCAAAAAACACAGTTCTCTGGAGTGAGGAAGTTGTAAGACACTTTATCTCACACCACAGGGAAAGATGCCAGTCCTCACTAGGGCTCACGGGAAAATGCCAACAGGAAAATTAGCACCTTGAAAGTTATCCTTTAATTTACCAAACAAGCTGTGAAAACAGAAACAGGAGAAGACTTGGGTAAAAGCGACACTTTCTTTTTTTTTTTTTCCAAGTATATTATATTTGCACCCCTCAATAAATACATTTTTTGATACACACAAAAATTTGAAGAGGTCAGGTAGTGGCTACGACAATATAACAGACATAAGTTTTGTAGAAACAGCATTTTCATAGGTGATTCTGAGTCAAATTAGGAAAGGACAAAATTAGGAAGAAAGCAGTCAAACAGGCATTGTAAAATATTCAGGGCCTCATGCTTTCTTCATAATATATACATGTATTTATGTATCATGTACATATTATATTTTACACCTAAAGAGCACATATAACATAAAACATGCATGTCTATACTCACATATGCATATAATTTGATTTTATTGCTTGATATATAACATATCAAAATGAAATACTATGTTACAATCTAATATACAGAGAGAGAGACACTCATACATATATATGTTCTGCATTATGACATTCAAAATCTTGACCTTTATTTTGATTTGAGCATCTTTGAAACTTTTAACAAAACTCGTCTTCAGACAGACTTGCTTCTGTAAAAAATCCCTACTTCTGGGGATTTTATAGTGTTGGGAAAACCTTTATAGTTTCATAACATGTATGTGTATTTTTCTTTGCCAAATGAGGAACATTTTTGGCCTAGTTTTAGGTAATTTTTATTAACATTATCACTTGTAATTAGTAACTTGGCTCATAAGCAAGTGCTAAACCAGTGTGCAGTGAAATTTAAAACAGCCAAGACCAAAGTAAGACACAGTAGGCAGATTACTGGCATCAAAATGTTTCAAAATTAAGAATACTTGGAGTAATTTTTACTGTTTCCAAGAAGCTAAAATTTTCCAAAATAATAACTTTCGTCTGAACCTTAATGCTTTGGCTTCAGAGAGCTTTGGCTTCAGAGAGCTTTGGCTTCAGAGAGCACACAAAATAAAGGAGGTGGGGGTGAAGGAACTTTTAAAAATATTTCAATATCCCAAATCTTTGGTGTGTGTTCAAATAAATGCCTATGTGCTTTGCTCATGAGTCTCTGTGCCAAGTGTCTAGCAGCAGCAGCTCATTGCCATAAGAACACCACAGACAAGAAGACAGTGAATCAGGTGACAGAGTGAACCATGTACATCCGTTTGTCCCTGGAGACTGGGTCATCTCTATCAGCTGGGGACAGATGAAGCCAAATATAGCTATCCAATGTTAGTGTCTGTCAAAACCCAACACAATTTGGCTAATTCTTTCCTCCTGATATAATTATCTGTTTAGCTGAAGAGTTACCATATTCATTATAATTCTGAACATCTCCTCAATCTGTATTAATTATATGGATAATATTATTTAGAACACAGAACTCACGGAGTCACATCACCAGTCAAGGAAGCACATTAGCCTCAGGCTAATTGCTGAAGTAAATTGTTGGGCTTCTGTATGTACAATTTCGATCATAATTCTGTTCACAACATAAATAATCACTAACTTTGCCTAAGTTATCCTTTCAGTATAAGTTCCTATTCATGCTTAAAAGAGGCACTTTTCTCCCAAACTAATTAAAAAAAAAAAAAAAAGATTTTATTTATCTTCAGGTATCTGTAATTGGAAAGTCATTCCCTGAGCACTGTCTGTGCTTGTTTATCATGAAATGAAGGCATGATAAAAATTAAAGTAGAAAACAGTATGCACAATGATTTAATAGGATCTTGCTTTATAAACCATTTGTAAATCTAAGCAGCAAATGCATTCTATTGCATAAGACAGGATAAATGGTGAGTGATAAGCCAGTTGCAATGCAAAAATCACAAGGCCAATTATATCAGTTATAACTGATAGAACAATAAACACAGAATATTGCAGATACATTTGGTTGATTTTGTTGACAATCAACCAAAGTCACTAAGTTCATGAATTTTAGCCTTGCAGGGAGGACTAATCTATATGTGTTTCACAAAGCAGACTGAGAGCATTTTCCCTTGCACAAGAAAAAAAACAGCTGATATATCTGGACACACTAGGAAATCATAAAGCACATGGATACAAATGGCCATCATTCTTGGTACAGTATTTAAAAAAAATTAAAACCACCTGGTTTAGCAATAATTACTGCCATTCCAGATGAGGCAATTACAACCTCAGCTTAGCAGAAATTTCATGTTGTTTAAGACATCATAATTAAGTCAAGTTGGCTTATGAAATGGGTCAGTGGTAAAGAGAAATGCATTGTTGGCTTGAAAATCAATCAGGCTCTAGGGGGGGGATGCATGGGACTGTAGAATAGAAACATTAACTAGCAGATTCACTGAAATCAGACCAAATCAGATTTAATTCAGGATACATTTTCAGTGCAAAGATGTGTTAGAAACAAGCTATATATAGCTATTTCCACCAGCAAACTTTTTAATTCTATAAACTCGTCTTGTCACCAGTCACAAATTAAAATGGCTTCTGCCTTCTTAGACTGCTCAGTGCCACCCTAAACACACCTCCTCAAACATGACATGTAATCTGCACAAATTATCTTCTCTGCTCAGAAGAATTATGCTTTTCTGTGGGAAATGACAGAGCCTGGTGCTGTCTCTGCTTGCATTTCACATTCCCTGGGTTAATTGATCCTCCAGTAGAGGAGGCATGTTCTGATCTGTTCCTGAAAACACATTCAGCTTGCTTTGAAGTCTCTAGCAGTGTTTCTGCTGACTTCAAACAGCTTGGAAATAGCTCTGTTATGGCTAAACAGGGAAGAAAAATAAGGTAAGCAAGGAAAATTAGCTTGGAAAAAACTACTGTTGGTACTGATCTAGAAAGAAAATATATACATAACACAGCATGCGATAACAAGGTGTTCTCATGTAAAAGCTGCATCATAAATGATCAATTTTACACGCACAGGCATTTAGGAGAGAAGTTTCAGCAAAATTATCAAGATTGCAAGCGGTACATTGCGGAATTTAATGCTTCACTGCTGAAGTAACTTTTCCTAGACAAGTTTTATGCCAGCAGACCCCTAAGTCTATTGCTACCATTACTCGACCCATCAAGGCTGACAGCCTGGAAGCTGTGTGCACCCAGGATTGCCCCTGAACTAACAAGCCGTGCCTCCAGACAGCACCTCCTGCTGTGGATGTGACTTCCCACACTTGCCAGGCACTGCTGCTGCACCATCTGAGCTTGTGTCCAATGACAAATTAGGGACTCCCTGCCTTGGTCTCCATTGGTACCACAAGCATGCTTTCAGGCATCTGGAGCATTAATAATCCATGGTATCTGCTGCTTCTGAAGATGATAAATTAATCAGGAGGTTTCATCACAACTGCACAAACATTCCAGGTACCCCTGGCTGCTCCCAGTCTGCTCAGATTTGCCCATTGCAAAATGAGTTTCCTTCTATTTGTACAAAGCCTTCAGTAACTAAAAAAAAAAAAATAGGTATCCTTCTGCATGAAGAAATATTTGCTTGACTAGGACAGTTTTCTAATCCTAGGCTGTTGTTTTGAAAATCAGAACCTTAGAGTGCTACAACTGTGCTTTTAAAAAAAATTTAAAAGGCTCCCCATGGCTGATTTAAAAGCATGAGGGGAATATATGCTACCTCTGCATTGCAAATATTTTGCTTAGCAAGCCATAGTCACAATTCCAGTGCTATAAACAAAGTCCTGATGTCAGCTACAGTGCTGTTCTGACTGTCCATCTGCTCAGGCTTTGCATTTTGGAGCAGAAATTCGTGGGGTGTATTATCACTCTCCAAATTATATCTCTGGAGGATATTTACATACACATTTGTATATGGAAGCAGCCTTGCCCCATCTCCTTCGATATGCTTTATGAATTGATCAGTTGAACTGACAAGTGCTATTGGTAATTCAGACATAAAACCATTTTGCTAAGTATTACCTCCATCAACCTTCCTTATCTTTCTAAGAAAAATCATGCTCACTGTAAGCTGACTGTTAGGAAATTACCATGAGAATTTTTGGAGGAAGAGAGGGAAGAAGAGAAAAAAGTATTGCAGGAGATGTACAGAAACCTATTTCCCCTTTTCACCACTACTAATTTACCCCTCCCCCCTCCATCCCTTAGGTCTGTTCCATGTATTGCTACTGAATACACAGTATACTGGCTTAAAAATGTAGATTTGGAAATGCTGATGAAAAACTTGAAAGCTAGGAAGAACTAGCCAGTTCTTTGGCTTATAGTGTATCTTGAATTTCTCTCAGTTATTTTCATATTAACCTCAGTAATTTGAATTCAGCCAACATGTATTCCCAGAAATAATCCAAACTTCATTTGAAAATCTCAAGAATAAGTGTGATGATAAAAATACTGTTCTTGTTAATATTTACAGCTTATCTGGGTGGTTTAGATAATTGAGTAATTACGGCTTTTGTAAAAATGTACTTAATTTTTCTCATCTAAATTATACAGCCTTAAGTCCAGAACATTTACTTTCATTACCTTTTTTATTTTTTAAGTGAGCTGGAAAATACATACCATTTTCTCTTCCTGAAGATACTTTTACAACTGAATCCCACTGCCTCCCTTACTTCCATTAAATATACTTTAAAAAACTGAACCCTTCAATTCTTTGGAAGAAAGCCATGTTTTACAGATCATTCATCACTTCTACACTTAGACCCTCCCTATTTGCAAATTTTCACAATCCTTCTAAAAATGCAGACATCCATGGGATTCAGTGTGTTCCTCCCATAGGGAAAAAAAGACATTTACAGAGGTAAAGCCATGTATTTGCTAATTCCCTCCCTCTATAAGTAAGGATAACACTAGACTGTTGCAAGCCCTGACAGGTTGTGATGCTCAGAGATGTTGGCTGAGAGTCCACAGTGGCTGATAAGAAGAAAGACGGGCAGAATCCAGTGCAATCCGAAACAGAACCGGTCTAATAGGCAAAATAGCAAACTGCAGAAAGCCAAGCACCAGATATATAGGAATGCACCAAAGGACAGAGTCCAGGGTGGATACAGTATTTATATAAGGTAGGGTTAGGGTGGAGTTTGAGGGACTGGATCCAATGGGGGAACACGATGACAAATATTCATAACAATGCAGCAAAAATAAACCAATCATTGAACAGAGAACTTTCTAGTCTAATTAACATAGAGAACTCCCACAGGGCCTTGTGAGATTTCTCTCACCCTAACCAGGGGCCGTCTCTCACAGCCTTAACTCAAAGTCTTCTTCGACCCCAACACTAAACTCTTTATTTAATGCATACACTGGTATTATTTTTTTTTTTTAATCTGGTTCTTGGTTACTGATGAGTATATTGAGTCATGCTGCACTGAAAACTACTCCTTGAAAATCTTCAATGGAAATTCCTGCACTAGGTACTCCATTCACCTCTTATTTCTTATTAATGACAAGTTTTGAGAGCTTCAGGTCAGCTCTCATCTAATTATCTTGAGCATAAATACCAGATTTCAATCTGAAGGTCATAAAGTACAAATCAAACTGCTTACTCAAAGATTTTGCGTTTTACAGAGCCTTTATCAGCCAAAGTCATTATCTAAATTCAAACTGATGTTATATATTGTAAAACAGATATACTTTGAAGGGATTTTTTAGCTTTTGGGGTTTTTTTTCTCTTTTTCTTTTCCCACACAGGAAGCTACAGTGGCTGCCATTAATAATCTTCTCTCCCATCACTTCTTTATGGATTGAATCCAGTCCAAATTTTTCTGTTATTATTCCCAAGAAGACTGTGACTCTCCAAGCAAAATAGTGTCCGGTCTGCAGGAGAGGTAAAACCACATTTGATGCTGGTGTCATGACAGGCCATCTACAGAAAAAGATCAGGATTTTTAATAAGTGTAATATATGCAATAGCAACCACCACAGTAGGTTATCTTTCTAATTCATTGAATCTCCAGGAACTGGAGAAGTTATCAACAAACACCCTACACACTGCACAAAGCATCCTTTCAGTTACTAAAATTTGTTACATCAGTAGAAACGCAACCCAGAGGTTTTAAATTTACTTATCTGTGACCTTTATACCTGATTTTGTATGAGTTCTGAATCCAAATGCAAAATTTGAATGATGATCACATCCTTGCTAGTGAACTTTGAACATTATTGATTTTGCCCTTTAATTTTTGTCTGAGTTGTATCAGTCAACAACAGCTTTTGAATGTATATGCTTGCTTATGTTGCTATGGTTCCCTTTGCTCTGCTGAGCAAAACCCTGTGAAATCAATTTGCATTTTGCTGAGAGAAATCTGTCTTTTGCTTCTTCTCACCAGGAGACCATTCTTTGTGATATTTCAGTCTCTTGCTGAGAACATTGTCTTAAAATTGTCAAGAATTAGGCTTTTTATGGGGTAATAATAAGAAAAATTATACATGGTTATTCTTAAAGCAAATACTATTTTTTATCAAAATGCTGTGTTGACATGTGACAAAGATAAAACAAGAGGAATCAAAAAACCCACAGGACACTGTACTTAATATTTTGTTATAATGCAATAAAAAGGACACCTCAAACTTTGTTTCCTTCTTTTTTTTTTTTTTTACAGATAGAAACAGGAAGAAAAGAACTATGGTATTGAAATAGGTGCAAGGAAGTAAAGAAAAATTGAAATTGCTTTTATTTTCATAACTCCCTCCTAGAAAAAGGCCAGTCATATATAAAAGAAAACCTTTTAATATTTTAAGTTTTAACCCCAAAATTGAGCAAAAAATAGAAATAGGCTATTGCTCATATATAAATTTTGTAAGCCAACTCTTTGTTTTACTGTCTGATATATTTAATATTGATATAATCTAACTAAAGTGTTGAAATCATGGATTAGGGAATAAAACTCACAAAATACCTACATCTCCTGAACTGACTGAATTTTTGAAAAAACATACTGTAACTGCAAAATGATGTGGTGGTTTGCCACGTTGTTGAAAATGCAGGGATGTGATTTTGTTACTGCATCAGTCTAGAAAAGGCTGCACCCCAAAAGTCTAAATGACACTCACTGCCAGCAACCATGCAAAGATGCAAAGGCATGTGTGTATCTTGAGGATATATAACTTGCTCCTCTTCTTAGCAGGCAAAGAGCTGACAAAATTTGGAACTGGAGCCCTCAGGGCACTCTAGCTTTTCTGCTCATATGCCACACATACTGGAGTGCTGTTGTTAGTGTAACTTACGGCAAACTGAACACTTTTCAAAGCGGAAAGGAAGAGCTTAAATTCCCTGCCTTAATGAAACATGGACTTCGGAGTGACGGGAGCCCACATTCATGACACTCCTCTTCCCATGTCTTTCTTCCCCTGGGGCTAGGGAAGCAAGAACTGAGCTGTCCTGGGTTGTAGTATAAGATATGCACAAAGTATTCTATCACCACCTTCATGAACTGTTGAAACCAATTGTTGAAGCAGTGTTCTTCCAGGTTCCCCCTCTTCTGTTAAGGTGTCTTCTGTCAAGGTGTCCTCTGTTAAGGTGTCTTTTGTTAATGAGTCTTCTGTTAATGGCCTGCTGCATGACTCATAGAGAGTTATCTCTCTTTAATGAGCCATTAAGGACCCCCTGTATGACTCATTATCCCATTGTGAGATGCTCCTCCCAGGGGGAGGAGCCAAGCATTCTCACCTGGATATAATCTGGGATTTGGGACAGTACAGGGGACCTTACCCACTGGATTCCCAGAGAATCAGAGCTACCAGACCTTTCTACAGGATCACTGCTTCCATCATCCCGCTCAGGTTGTATTCTGACTCTGTCAGTGTTTTTTTGGTTTTTTTGGTTTTTTTTTTTGTATTATTGCATTTATTTTATTTTATCCTTTTTTCTTCTTCCTATTAAATTGTATTTCTGACTTGGAGCCTCTCACTTGTTTTGCTTTCAAACCATGACATGAGTTCACAAGGTAAAGTGGTAGCAGTCTTTCTGGTGTTAACAGGTGACAATGCCAGCATATGGAGCTGCAATTTTCATCAAAGGGGAGACAAACAATTTTGTTACACGCCAACAGGCAGAAGAAAGTAGACAGTATGCTCCAAGGATCTCTGGGAAAGGAAAGGGGCTGTATTATAAGAAGTGACACTTTTTAACAGTAGGGAGAAATGAACCTAACCCAAACATAATTTGAGATCTATATTACATTCCAAAATAACAAAATGTTTTAAGTTATTCTTTGTAGTATCTGTCTAGTAGCTGGAAGCTGCTTAATATTCCAGGTCTAGCCATCAATAGATGGTGACATCTTCAACTCAAAATGAGAAAAGCTGATGATAAAAATAGCCATATGTGGTATTGGAATTATTTTCTAATGCGAGACTTAGACTCGTAACACCTGCAAGCCCTACAGTATCAGAAAACATTGCCAGAGTGTTTGTGTCTAACACAAATTTTCTTCTCAGAAAGAAATCTAAGAGCACGTGTTCATAACCTGAACTTCACCCAGGCATAAATAAGAGCAAACATCTTCTTTAGCTTCATGTTAAAGGTCATTCTTCTTTAAAAGCTGTCAGGTGCCTGATCACAGCCAGCAATTTTTCAAGCAGAAAAGTCAAGATTTTGTCATTAAGGGAGATGATAATAGAACTACACTGATTAATGCAATTAAGTGTAATCCAGCATAACTTTAACTAGCAGAAGGAAAGCTCAATAATGCCAACGTATCAAACATCTGGTCAATGGTATTCATTGGCAAGGCACATTATGGAGCCACAATGACTGGAATTATCCATTTATTTCAAGCAAAAATTTGTATCTCTTTATCAGAGACAAAATATGAGTGGTTAAATCTGCTGTTATAGGGAACTGACTTCAAAAACTTTTAAAGCTTTTAAAGTTTTTCTCAATTAATGTTATTTCAGGCTTCCCCACTACATCTCTTGTTTCACCCCAGTAGACACAAAGTATTATTTAAACCTTGGAAAAGTCTTCACTGGAGATTCCTTAATTTAAAAAAAAAAAAAAATTAAACCCTATGGCGTCTTCTACAAGTGTGCTGCTGGCTATTTGCAAAATACAAGAACATGAAATGGTATTTAGGAGAAAAAAAAATCACAGAAAGTGCTTGGATGTAACAGAAAAGAACAAGAACAAAATGAACACACTTAGAACAATCAGATAAACATTTTGATTTTGTATCTTTGTGGTCCCTCATGAGTTATGCATGCTTTCCCTTTCACACGTCCCCTTAGGCATATTGCAGGTAAGACTGCATTTAGCTGTCTGTTCACTCACCAACACACTTCCCAAAGCCAAGTTTGTGTCTGTTTAACCCTTTGCTTCTCCTTTGAACATGTCCAGTTCCCTTCAAAAGACAGTCTCTACCTCCCAATCCCCCTTTAAAGAAAACAAGTGAATTATTCATGCAAAAAAGTGTGTGTGGTTGGGAGAGTGGGGGGTCATGAAATGAATAAGAATAAAAGAATAAGAAAAAGAATATCACAGTCATAATAACAATGAGAATAAAATGATGCAGAAGAAGATTTCATAGAACTAATTATTAGAAATAAGAATAAGAAAATTAATAAGAATATGAAGTTGAATAAGAATAAAAATAAGAATTATAACACCACCAAGAAGACCTGATGGAGAGCATCAAGGGGACCCTGTTGGGATCCACAGAGCAGTGAGGTTTTCTACTTAATCTGGCTCAGTTACTCTCTTTCTTTCTTTCGTTCTTTCTGTCTCTCTGTCTCTCTCTCTCTCTCTCTCTATCTCTCTCTCTCTCATTTACTGTTAAATAAAACCCATACTATGGACTTTGGCATATGGCCTTGCTTGCACCCTTGTAGCGACAGGAGTTTCAGGTTTTTATATTTGTATCAGTATTTGTTATTTGTCTGTACTTGGTATGTTCCTTCCACCCCCCATTTCTACCCCTGTGGTTCCTCCTGATGTAACCCTTCCCTTCCCCATCGGGTCAGTGTTTCCCCGCCCAGCCCCCGAGCTGGGAAAAGGGGACACACGAGGCCCACTCTCTCTCTCTCCACTCTCTCACCATGCTTACCCCATGCTGAGAAGGGGCTCTGGCAAAACCCCTTCCACATGGCTGCACTGAATAAACATCCTTCCTAACCCGAGAGAGCACGGTTCCTTCTTCCAAGCCTGACCCACGCAGCAGCTGCTGAGCTGACGAACCCACACGAGATGTTTCTGTGGTCTGGAGGGATTCATTGCTAGGCAGTAGCAGCCCCCACCATGAAAGAAACTTCAACACACCCTAATTCAGGCAGAAGCATTTCTGATAATTTTAGCACCAGACCATAACAAGCAGCTAGAAACCCATTGGTCTGGGGGTTGCTCCATGCCACTCCCAGTGGAATCGGCTTTAGAAGGGGTAGTGGGTGTGGCCCTCTGTGACACAGGAGCATTCTTTCAGGGCCCTCGGTGATGTGAGACATTGTGGTGCCCAGAGACCCTTGTGACACAGCAGAGCCACGCCCTGTAGGGGTTATATAAGGGGTGCGGAGCACTGGGGTTCCCAGTCCCAGAAGTGCCACTCTCTCAACAGGAAGCAGCTCCCAGGACCTCTCTGCACTAGATGATGTCAGAGGACAACAAGGCAAACTCCAACTCGCAGCCACCCAGCCCCTTGCCCTGCTAGCTGGAAGACCAGGCCCTCAGTGGGCAGTGAGTAGGGGCAGGTGGCAGCTCAGTCCTGTCACTGTAGGAGACTGAGGAGGAGGAGGCCTTTGTCACCGTGGACCAAGAGTGGGAATACGACATGCACCAAGAGCTTTCTCAGTGGGCCGATGTCAGCAGCCCAGAACCTTGCCTGTGGGAAGTGACAGTCTGAGAGCTTTACCAATGGCAAGAAGTCCAGGAAGTTTCTCCATGGGGAGCCACAAGACACAGAATTGCACCAGTGCGAGGTAGGTGTGGGAGTCCAGTGGGGAGATGGCACACAGCAAGAGTTGTACCACTGGGAAGAAAGTGTGACAGTCCAGGAGCTGTATCAGTGGCACCTTTCCTACCCTGGGGAGTCCCACAGAGGCCGAGCCAACAGCTACAGCTGCCCCAGCTGGACCTGCTGAGGAGGAGCCTCCTGAACCTCTTGCTCCTGAGGTGGAAAAGGTAGCAGATTTTCCTGCCCTCAGGGAGGAGGTGCCATTGGCACACACAGCGAGCCCAGTCCCTGCCTCACACAGTCCCCAAGGCTGCAGCGAGGCTCTCTGGACTTAGCATGGAACATTAACGTGTGCGAGGTTGTGCTGGAGATCCAGGCATCTGTTCAGATGCCACCAGCCAGTGGAACAGAGGGACCTGTTCTCAGAGGGAGTTCTCAGAGGGAGCAGAGTATGGCTGCACAACTAAAAGCAGCAGCTCCAGCATGAAGGGTAGAGACCCAGACCTCTACCCTGCACAGCCCTTGCTGCACCCCCAGCCCCTCTCCAAGCCCCCTGGGAGCACATACCCTCTCAGTGGAGCAGCAAGAGAAGGCAGAAAGGGGGTCAGTACTGCTACAGGAAGACAGCAAGGAGGGGGCTTGTCTGGCAAGCTTCAGCTTTCCCAGCTGGATGAGGAGGAAGACTGAAAGCTATCTAAAGGAGTAAGGAACCAAGAAGTGACCCAAAGGGAAGCCTGCAGTGAGCCAGAGCTGGCCCCAGGAGAAGCTGGTTGTCACAAGGAAATTTCCAAGGAGGAAGCCTGCATGAAGCACAAGCTGACCCCAGGAGAAGCTGGTAGCTAGCAGAAAGCATCCTAAGGGGAAGGCTGCTGTGAGCCAGAGCTGACCCCAGCAGAAAATGGTGTCTATTTGGAAGTTTTCCAAGGAGAAGTCTGCAATGAGCCAGAGCACCCTCTTCAAAGGGAGATGCTGGTAGCTACCTGGAAAAATCCAAAGAGGAAGTCTGCACTGAGCAAGAGCTTGCCCAGGAAAATGATGGTCACTACCAGGAAATGTCCCAAAGGAAAGGCTGCAGTGAGCAGCACTTCCCTGGATATGCTGGTAGCTACAAGAACGAATCCCAAGGGGAAGCCTGCAGAAAGCCACAGCTGTCCCAGAAAGCTACTGCTAGCTATCAGGAAGCTTTCCTGGGGAAAGCTGGCATTGAAAAGGAGCAGACGCCAAGAGAAGCTGGTGGCTACCAGAAAGAATCCCAAGTGAAAGCTTGTAGTGAGCCAGAGCTGTTCCCAGAAGATTCTGGTATTTGCTGGGATGTATTCCAAAGGGAAGCCTACAATGAGCCAGAGCTGACCCCAGGAGATGCTGGTAGGTATCAGGAAGATTCCCAGGGGGAAGCCTGCAGTGAGAAGGAGCTCACCCCAGCAGAAGCTGGTAACTACCAGAATGTATCCCAAGTGGAAACCTACAGCGAG
The DNA here is from genome assembly GCA_024734555.1 of Trochalopteron elliotii. Classification (NCBI taxonomy): domain Eukaryota; kingdom Metazoa; phylum Chordata; class Aves; order Passeriformes; family Leiothrichidae; genus Trochalopteron; species Trochalopteron elliotii. The sequence goes on from JANPWX010000030.1 coordinate 1,716,447, forward strand.
GAAGAGCTGCCCCCAGGGAAATGCTGGTAGTAACAAGGATGTTTCCCCAAGGGAAAGCCTGCTGTGAGCAGCAGCTGACTGCAGGAGAAACTGGTAGCTACCAGACCATATCCCAAGGGTATATGTTCTGGCCTGCAGTGTGCCACAGCTTGCCCTGGGAGGTGCTGGTAGCTACAAGAAAGTGTTCCAAGCAGAAGCCTGCAGACAGCCAGTGCTGGTGCCTAGAGATGCCAGTAGCAAAGAGGAAGTATCCAAAGGGGAAGCCTGCAGCGAGCCAGAACTGTCCCCAGGAGATGCAGGTAGCTATTGGGAAGTGACCCAAGGGGAAACCTACAGTGAGCCAGAGCTGTCCCTTGGAAATACTGGTAACTACGAGAAAGTCTTCTACCAAGGAGAAGCCTGGAGTGAATCATTGCTGATCCTCGGAGATGCCAATATCTACTGGGAAGTATCCCAAGGTGAAGCCAGAGCTGACCCACAGAGATGACGGTAAATACCAGGGAGCATCGCAAGGGGAAGCCTGCAGTGAGCCCGAGCTGTCCACAGGAAAAAGCTGGGGGATATCAGGAAGTATCCCAAGGAGAAGCCTGCAATGAGCCCAAGCTGACCCCAGGAGAAGTTGGTATCTACTGGGAAGTTTCCCAAGGGGAAGCCTGCAGTGAGTCAGAGCTGTCCCAGGGAAATTCTGGTGGCTATGAGAAAGCGTTCCAAGGGGAAGCCTGTAGTGAGCCAGAGCTCTGCACAGGAGATAACAGTAGATACCAGGAAGTCTCCCAATGGAAAGTGAGACAGAGGTGACCCCAGGAGATGCTGGTAGCTACTGAGAAGTCACCTGGGGGAAGCTTACACTGAGAAGGAAGGAGCTGACCCCTGGAGAATCTCTTAGCTACGGCGAAGTATCCAAAGGGGAAGACTGCAGAGAGCCAGAGCTGTCCTAAGGAGATGCCAGTAGCTTCCAAGAACAGTCCAGCTGGCATGAATGCATTCAGCAAGAGCTGTCCCAAGCAGACATCAATAGCTTCCAGGAATTTCCTGATTGGGAAGAATCTATTGAGCAACAGCTGTCCCCAGAAGTTGGTAGCTACCATGAACTGTCTGATTGGGGTGAATGCAACAAAAGAGTCTCACAGGGAAGCTGATCAGCACCAAGAACTGTCTAAATGGGGGGGAGTCTCCTGGCCAAGAGTTTTCTCAAGAGGAAGACTCCATTGGTGAGGAAGTGCAAAAAGGGAATGGTAACCAACCATTCATGCTGTCTAGGTGGGAAAACAACAGTGACAAAGAGCTCATGCAGGACAACTGGGAACACACGAGGCTCCAGAAAATCAGGGTCAAGCCCTTGCTGCGGGAGGAGGACGAGTGGGACAAAGTTAGCAGCCTTAAGCGGTGCAAAGAAGACAGAGAGCAAAGATTGGGAGGTTTTGCGGGAGATGGGTTGCCAGTGCCTGTCCCTTGCAAAGCTTGCTGGTGGAGCGCTAGGCATCTGAGCTGTGCCCCCAAGAGTCAGTCTGTGCCTCAACTGCCCAAACCTCCAGAGGACAGGCAGCTTCTCCTGCCTTCAAGGAGCAGGCACTAGAGGCAGGGACAGAGACCCCCAGTCCCTGCCCTGCACATCTGCCCCAGCCCCTCAGCCAGCAGCCGGCTGCCCCTTGGAAATATCCCTCCCTCCTCAGGCTGGTGCTGCGGGCACTGCACAGCCTCTTCCACTGCCCCTGCCTAGCACCACAGTCAGAAAATGATTGCCCACTTGCCAGCACCAGGATGGGCCCCACATATCATGGCTGGCACGCAGCCTGCCCAGCGTCCTGAGGGAGCCACACAGGATGCCTTTGCCTGGACATGTCCTTGCGGGCTGAGCAATCCCTGGCTGCTATGGATGACCCCAAGCTGGTCTCCCCAATTCCAAATGTTTCCCATGTGGCCAGCCCCAACCCAGCCATTTCCTCCCATCCTGAAAGAATTACTCGTGATCCTTTGGGATTTTATCCACGATGAATGGGTACAGACAAGAAGAACTGCTCCCAGGACCCCACTGCACACTGCAGGACTGCAACACAAATCCCCCCCCAAAGAAAACAACCAACCAACCAACCAACCAAAAAAAAAAAAACCAAAAAAAAAAAAAAACAAAAAAAAAAAAAAAAAAACCACAAAAGAAAAAAAAGGACTAATAATAATAAGAAAAAGAAAAAAAGAATAAGGAATAACAAGGACAAGAAAAAAATCAGAATCAGATTATGTCGAAGACAAAACATTAGTAGTAAATAATAATAGTAATAATAATAAGGATAAGAACAAAAACTTGAATAAGTATAATAAAAAAACAAGAATAAGAAGAATAAGATAAGAAGAAATAGTAATAGTAAGAAATAATTATAAGCAAAAGAAGAAAAATAATAAAAATAATAAGAATACTAAGATGAAGAAGAAATAGTAGTAAACAATAATAATAACAATTTCCTAATTCTGTCTCTCTCCCTCACTTTTCTTGTTAAATAAATCTATATTAAATAAAATCTGTATCTGGTCATCATATGGTCTTCTCTGCACCTTAATTCAGGCAGAGGCATCTCTCCCTAACCCAATCTTCACACGTTTTCTGCCCAGCCTGTGTTTGTGCTTGGGATTGCCTTGACCCAGGTGCAGCACCTTGCACTTGCCCTTTGGAACTTCGTGAGGTTCATATAGGTCCACTTCTCAAGCGTGTCCAGGTACCTCTGGAGGACATCCCTTCCCTTCAGCATGTTGACTGCAACAGTCAGCCCAGGGTCACTGGCAAATTTGCTGAGAGTGCCTCAGTCCCCCTGTCAATGTCACCAGCAAAGATGTTAAAAACAGCACCAGTCCCAGCACTGACCCCTGGGGATGCTGTCCAGTTGGACATCAAACCACTGACCACAAACCTTTCAGTGTGACCATCCAGACAATTCTGAGTGATCCATCCATCAAATCCATCTCTCCAGTTTAGAGAAAAGGATGTCATATGCTAACAGTGTCAAACGCTTTGTACAAGTCCAGGCAGATGACATCAGTTACTCTTCCCTCATCCACCAACACTGTTACCCCTCTGTTCTCTCAGTCCCTGACTTTTCCTTTTGTCAGCTGGATGGTGTAGCTGGAGCACTAGCCAGTGAACAGAGGCAAAATAGTCATTGAGAATATATCAGCTTTCTTCATAGCCTAAGCAATCAGCCCTCCCATTTCCTTCCAGAGAAGTCTGACATTTTCCCTAGTCTCTCTTTTATCTCCAACATACTCCTTTATGGTGCATTTTAATTAGAGCCCATTAAAAGGCAAAAGGTGGGAAACTGATCTAGAGGCACTAAACATATCAGAAGGCACAGCTCTCACATTGGACCATATTACCAAGCATATGATGATGCTCACAGACCACCACACCAGTACTATCACACCTCCAGAAGCTTGTTCTTCCAGGAATATCTAACTAAACTGGAGATTTCTGGGGCAAGCCTGTGTATGCGACACAGATCTTGCACTATTTCATCACTACTGCCACTCAGACCTTTGACTGGACAACCCCTCCTGAAGCAAGTTATGTGCCCTAAGGAGCAGCCATCCACCACAGCAACTTGTTCTGAAGTAAGGAAATCTAATTAGGTACTCGCTACCCACTCTTCTCAAGAAACAGTTAATGTCAGTTTAGAAACTTTTTCAGAGGAAACAGCTTTTAAAAAAGAGGGAGAGGTATCTCCCTGTGATAATACCTCACTGTCTGGAGAGGTATCACAGTATTGCTAAAGAATGTAAAAGAAAAATAGAACAATTCCGTAGGGATTTTTCTTCATTCTCACCCACTCAGAGAAGTGAGCACATGATGGGTAAAGGTCTGAGCTGAGGAAGTGTACAACTAACAGCTTTTAAGAATCTCCATTTTCAGTTACTTCAACAAAATTACCAGTGAACAAAGTGAGAGTTATTGTAGAAAATTGCAGACTAAAAATTATCATTTAGGTTGTGAAATGTTTGTTTTCATTGAAAGTAGAGGGCTTTCAAACGCAGGAGTTTCTGTGGGTGTTTGGCAGCATTGCCTTCACCAGACACTCCCCAAACCACAACGTGTCCCTCTTTCAGGACCACAATCCTAGAGAGTTTTGCTGCGTGACCTTTAAAACCGAGGAGCCCCTGCTCGGGGAGTCCTGACTTGGAGGGCCATGACCGAGCTCAGAGGGAAGTGCGAGCCCCGCGCGGTTCTGAGGAACCGAGCCGGGCCAAACCAAAGCAACCACGGCTCCCGGTTCCTGGGGAAGTCGGAGGGAGCAGGGCCCCAGGAACGTGACGACGGAGCAGAGCGCCTTGGGGCGCCGCTCTCCCGCCCCGGGCTGGCGGGGAAGCAAGGGAGAAGGGGCCCAGCGACGGAGGCGGGCGAGCAGCGGGGGCGGCTGCGGCGGACGGAGGCCGAGTACTGCCGCGGGCACCGAGCCCCGCAGCGGATGGAGGAAGCCCTGAACGCCGTGCTCCCCCTGCGCCACGGGGGCTCTACTGGGAGCTGTCAGCGCGGGCAGCGGAAACTCCCGGAGGGGGCTGGGGCGGTCTCTGCTGGCCCCGCGTCCCGCTGTGGGTGCCCGCCGTGCCCACGGCCCCTCCCAGCCCTTGCCCTGCTCAGGCGAGGGGGTGCACCGAGGAGCTTGTCGGCTCTGTGGTGACAATTCAGAGGTTCCCCTCAGGCCCGTGCAAGGAGTGCAGTGGTTCTGTGTTTGTGGCCACTGGCACTTTGAACGCCGCTCCAAGTACGTGTCCGCAGCAGCCGGACTTCTTGTTCTCTGCTGGTTGCTTGTCTGGACCCAAAACCCCAAAGCGGTGCACTATGGACGTCTCGAACAAAACTTCTCAGCAGTGACGACTCTGGGTGGGGCCAGCAGCGACAAGAGACTGGGTGCTGTTGGCACTGCAGCTGCTCATGAAAGGCAAATGGGCCTCGCTGGAAGGGCCAAGAATCAGACCAATGTTATCTGTTCCCACTTGGCAAAATATTATTGACAGTGGTCCTAATGAAACCTCAATGAGTGTCAGTACTGGAATTGCAAATACTACAATAGTAAGCTACTCGTGAAAAAAGATGAATTCTAGTATGTTCTTTGATAGGGGAATGGCTGTGGAATTGAAATATTTGATTCCATCTTATACAAAACACATCTCCAAGTGTTTTGCCCTCACTGGTGGAAGGGAGTAGAACTGGTAACACCTTTCCTTGCGGGTTGGCATGTTCCTCTTCTTTGTAGCTCTTAGTGTTTCCTGGTTTTCCCATTTGGTAAGTCATTGTTTGCTGACTCTGTGATACCAGATGAAGTAATGGAACTAGGAAGGAGATATTTAGTAAATCTCAGGTAGCAACTTAATCCTTTTTCTAAACCAACATTGGTGTTTATTAACCACAGAGACATAAATATATTGGATTATGGTAGTTTATCAAGCCCATTGCAGACCACGTTGAAAGAAGAAAGAGCTCTGCCTACTAGCTTGCTGGAATGTATAAATCATAGAATATGCTGAGTTGGAAGGGACCCATAATGGATTTGTTCAGTGGTGGATTTGATTGAAGCATATTTCATGGAATGAAAACCTCTTTGTCTGAAAATTGACTTTTAATGAAATTCTTTCTCGTTCGTTTAAGGCTCACTACTTGTCAAAATGCTCAAAAGCTCCAGTAAATACACAAATTAGTTGGAAGAAAAGTGCTGGATGGAGTTGGTGAGCCAATTAGAAGTGGAAATATATTGCACAGTCAAAAAATATAAGAAGGTATGAGCTGCTTCTTTCTGTTTTATTTATTTTACTAGGACAATATCAGGAAGAGGTACTGTTCTTCTCACATCCCAAGAAACATTTTATTTTCCATTTTTATGACAAGAAATAAATCCCTGTGACTCACTTGAGTCACAATTGAGTATTGTAACTTGGGAAAAGAAAGGTGTCATGAAAAGTTTGACAGTGGCAGCAACTATGAAAAGCAATGAAAACTTTGCTTTCCATTAAATAGACAATATTTTATGAGTGGGATCTGATAGAATATCTTGGTATATTTTTTTCTGTCTTAATGATCATGTAGGTTTTCCTTACACCCCATACTAACCTTCTAAGTTCACTTTTGTTATCTTTTTCTTTACTTTTCAGATCCTTTGTTTCTCTTTGTGTGACACTCTTTCAGAAAAATACAGTTGAGGTGAAAGTATAGGTGAAGTCTCTTCTTTTACACCTAGCTGATAGGTTGTTGTGGGTGATAGTAAAGTCAAATTATCCATGTAGCACCTGCAGTGCAAAATTGATGACTCATCTCTTTCCCAGCCTGAAATATTCAAGTTAGGTGTCTGCAGCACTAGCTCTTGTGGAGTAATTATTTCTAATTTCCCTGAGTTAAACTCTGGTTCACTTCATTCTTGAATTATGTGTAACTTCATAGATATTCACTGGATGTAAAGTTAATACTGTTAATGCAGGCAACTCTGTGAAATTTTTAAATCATGTCTTCCTAAAGTGAATTTTCTTAATATCATTTATTCTTCATCTTTACAGAAAGATAGATTTAAATTTTCTAAGAAAAAAGGAGCTGATCATGAGAGATGTCCTTAAGCATGAATGCTGCTAAATCATGGTACAACACACTGCCAACAGCTGCAATAAAAGGTGTCCTAATGACTTATGGTCATTAAAATAACTCCATTCTACTCTGATTGCATTTTATGTATATATAAAGCAGATCTGTCAGAGGGTTTTTGCCTATGTAGCTATAATTTAGGTCAAAAAAATTGAATAATGTCTGCAATTACTAAAGTATAAGAGGCTTCAAAGAAGGTGCTGGATGAGAAAAAATAAGTGGAGCAAATAGATGTGGAGATAAATACTTGTAGAGTTGGTAAGGATATAGTTATTAGTCTTTCAAATGACATTTCTAAGTTAGAAATAAAATAATGTTTTAAAACTTTTTACATTGTTTTGTTGTTTGCGTGTTTTTTTCAGAGGATTTGTTCCACTGTAATGGCTACTCATTCTCAAAAAACTGAACATGCTTTACATTAAACAACTGAAGCTGATAAGAGAGAAAGGAAGGGAGGGAGGGAGGGGGAGAGGGAGGGGGAGAGAGAGAGAAAGCAGGAAGGAAAGAGAAAGAGAAAGAGAAAGAGAAAGAGAAAGAGAAAGAGAAAGAGAAAGAGAAAGAGAAAGAGAAAGAGAAAGAAAGATTACTCTGTTCATACTGCTGTGGAATGGGTCAGTGAATCACTGAACACAATGTTAAGAGACTTGGAGCTTACTGACCAGTGTCAAACTGGTAAGATGCTTGGGTAGGTCTTGCATATTACCAAAATTATTACAATTGAAATACTATGAAATACAGTGACAAGCAAAAGAGAAAGAAAGAAGGGGATGAGATGGGAATGGTGGGTACTATAGAGTAAAAGAAGTATGCAAACATCCAAGTAGAGGAAAAAGGAAAAAATGGTGTGAGAGTAGAAAAACAAGGTAAGAATAGATGGCCAAAAAAAAGCAACCCAAAGGAAAAGAGCACACTATGTTATCTCCATCTATTCATTAAACTCAGGAAAAAAAAAAAGGTTGTTAACATTTATTGGGAGGGCAGAAAATTTTGGCAAATTATTATTTATCAGTTTAGTTGCAACTATCATATACTGCCAGTAAAACCTTCCAATTCATATGCTGGATGTGTGCACAGTAAATTCACCTTTGACCCCAAATGTAACTTCTGCAGTTGTTAAATCCATCCAGATATCATCATGGTGTATATTATATTTTCAGTCAAGCTTCTGCTGATGCATGTAATACTGTTTTTCACTAGTTGAGACATTACATATGGTACTTGTTTTCATGAATTGTGACTTGACTGTAATATTGTTGTTAGACTCAGTGCCTGACTGTTTGGAGCCAGTATAAAACAGTCCCCAAATACAGTGATTCTTGGGAATCAGATCACTTTTTGCAGCTTCAGTAGGTTCTCCCTGTCAGTGTTCATGTAAGCACTGTTAACAGTAAATGTAGTAGTGGGAACTGCTTGGGTTTAAGCATTTTGGATCAAACTGTATCTGAAAGGGAAATAAATTCCCAGGACAATATAATAAGACTATGGATGTGTAATATTTAGAAGACCTGTTTTCTCTTTGAAAATGCCAGTGAAATAGGCCTAAATTTTTTGCATTCATTATTAGAAAAATTGAGTATGTGCACTCCCAGTCAGTATAAAATAACTGACAAAATTAAGTTTTTGAAAAATAAATCATTGGTTTTTAACGCATTGAGTACACGCTGAAGTGGCAGTACTGCATTTACTCACATAACTGTGATACACAAGCATATGTTTAGAACCAAGGAAATATTTAGCTACTACTGTCTGTCTCTTAGGAAAGAAGGCGTCAGTGGAAGAGAAACCCGTCCCATCTGCAGAACCTTTTGAATCAGTGTTGTGTGGCAGCTTGGCTATTGGGGGAACATCACTTGCCATAGCAAAGGCTGGGGACACCATTAGCCATATGCCATTGTACTTACATATTGCACTGCTGAAACATGAGCAGGTACATGTGGCTTTTGTCATTTGGTTTATTTTATCCCAGTTATCATAATTATTGCAGAATTCTGAAAGCAGTTGTGACAGTGTTATTAAATTTACGTCATACAATATACCCTTAACCCCATTGCCTGTAGCAGTCTTTGAACCCTGTGCCATACTTAAAATATGTCAGAAACTATTCTGATTTTTTATTTTCACCTGGCATTGCTAATTACAGGAGTCCTAAAGACACCACTCCCAATGGTTACTCTGTTAAAAAAAATTCACCTGCAAAACTGAAATTAGTGAAAGAAGTTATGCTTATACCACCAGTTATCACTCAAACAAGTACTGTTTCATTTTTGCTTTTTATAAATGTATTCTATAGACATCGTACTAACTATATATGTACATAAGCACATAGGTCTTTTCAATATAGTCCTTAAAAACTGTATTTTTCATGTTTTGTTAGCTTGCAAGGCCAAAGCTTTAAAAAATGCTAGTGCAGAATTCTAACACCAATAACATTAAATTAAGTAAAAAGACTATTTAAAAAAAGAGCCATGAAGATTTAAGTTAAAAACATATGTTAATTTAGAGGAATAAATCAGTGCATGGAAGATGGTGTCAAGGAATTGTGTTACACAACAATAGATTAGAACATGATTTTGCATTAGTAGATGATAAATATTAACAGTTGATTGATATACCATACAAAACAGCAAAATGTGTAACAAATTCCCAGGAAAGCAAAAAATATTTGAAAATAGGCTTTAAAATGAAATTCTGACACTAGAAGTGAATACAGAGAATAAGAAAGGTGGGTGAGATAGATGGGATCAATCTTCTTTTTTTTTTTTGTTTAGGCATGTGTTGCATTAAAGAATGTATCTGCACAAGAAGCCTACACTAGGGCTGTGATTTCAACTTTGTGTGCTGGTGACCTGAACAAATAGCTGAGCTCTATTCTCTTTCTTTTTGCTTTTCCTTTAACTTTTCCAAATTATCCCCCGGATCTGTTAACAAGGTTACTTATTAACAGTATAAAAATTTGGAAGTTAACGAAGTTCTTTAAATATGTTTAAACAAGACGTTCTTCCTTGTGATTTAATCTTGTGATTGAATTCACATAAAATTATACAAGTCTATTACCTCTGAAGGGGCTATGATGACTAGATAAAACAGATTTTTAAAATTGATTTTATTTTCTTTTCACTGTGATGATTTTGTATTTTTTTTCTCTATCCTCTTTCTACTATTCTTCCCCATATTTTCTTTTTTTTTCTGTTCACTCTTGGCTACAATAATTCTCATAATAGTAACTCATGCTCTTAAAACATGGGGTGTCCCTGTAATGAATCAGGAGATTAAAAAAGTGGTTGCAGCAACCTTTTTTGAACCTAAAATAATCTACGTCCTGGGGGACTCTTCTGGCATGTGTTGGCAATGCATATAAAGGAATAGAAATGCAGAGAAATATTGTTATATTAATACCTGGAAAATAAATCAGAGAAAGGGATTAGACCAGTATTTACAGTGTCTGTGATTAGGATTGGCTTTCTTCCCAGTCAAAGAATCAAATGCCTTTAATAGTACCAAGAACTAATACTGTGTTGAAAAGGCAAGAGATTTTGTTAACTCATCAAAATGGATCTTCATATTCAGATTAAATGAAAGATGCTTCATTTATAATCATCCCCTCTTTTCTATAACTGCATATCCATTAGTTTAGCTCTTTCTTATCACATTACTGAAAATGAGTTTGCTCATGTTTCTATTGTCATTTGCAAGCAATTTGGTGAGAAAAGAACACCTAAACTCTCTTTTCAATTTCAGGTTCTTTGGTCCTTGAAAAAGGCATTTCCATGGTGTGGCAGCTGAAATAGAGCAACTAATCCCAGTGATGGAAGAGCATTCTTGTAGCTCTCATATGAGTTAGCAGACTGGTAAAGAATGGTAGGAAACCAGACACCTACCCTGAGTTGGTATCCTGTTAAGAACTACTGACATTTCATCTCTGCTGTTCCATGGTATTCAGTGTCTATCATTAACAGAAGGTTTTGCCTTGGGGCACAACTGAGTGTCCACCATGGAAAATAAATAAATAATAAAATAGCTAGAGTGAAATAGAGCAATAAAATGTGTATTTCTGTTATTTAAAGATTAAGTCAATCTCCTGTGAAGGCAGAAAGTTCTTCTTGCAAAATCATTAATACACCTCTGGGATAAGTCTACACTGCTCTTCCTGCACTGCAACTGGCAGTGACAGGGACATTACCTAGAGCAGCTTTAAACTAGTTTTTCATTTGAAGCAGTTTTCTCTTAGTTCGTACTGCCTCAAAAAATGAGCTGAAATGGAAGAGACCCTGCAACACCCTGTCCAAAGATTATTGGCTAGAGCAATTAGCTAATTGTCTGGCAGGTCTTTTTTAGGCAGACATATGTAGAAGGACAACCAGTTTGTTCTGCAAATAATAAAAAACTTGCAGTAATAAGTGAGCAGCTGCCAATGAACCAGCATCTGGATCTTTCATTAAAGGCACACAAGGCTTCTGTCCAATTCATTGTTTGAGCCTGTCTCTTCAAAAGATAGTCTCAGAAGTCTTTTCTCTGCCTATGTCATGAAAGCTGTTGCAGAAAATACCTGGATGCTCTCTGGAGCATGGATCCTGGAGGATTTGGGCTGACTTGGTTTTCATTGACCACGTACAGAGACATGACAGTATCCACCATCCCCTACTGGAATCAACCTATTTAATCACTTTCAGAAAATTGAGGTATCAGGTGATTTGTGCACCATCTGCAGGTTTCCTCCCTTCCCTGTTTCTTCCACAAGATGAAGACTCCAGAGAGTGCTGCATGTGTCAGGCAGCATCACCTAGAAATAAGCAACCTTCCTCCTTGCTTCCCAGCTAGGTCTTTTTCACATAAAACAATATACAGAAAATTGAAAACAAATCAAGCTGATACCACAGCTGCCAGAAGTCCCACAGGTGCTGCACGGTTTTATCACAAAGTCATTATCTCTTAGTGCAGCTGTCTTCCTTGAAGCTATGGAAGTTTCTGCATGGCCAAAAGGTGTATGTGACAGCAGCCTACTGACACACTCACTAGGTAGCTTCAGCTTTCCCGAACCCAACTCCCTGCCTCCAAGATCACTGCTGCCTGTTCTGTATCTTCAGGCTGACCAGTCCTGAGCCACTGGTTGGTTTCGTCTGCGTATCCCAGCCTTTCCTGTGTGTCCTCTCACACCCCTGTGACTGTGTGACAGCCTCTTGGCATCTCCCTGTTCTTCACAGCTGGTCTGTCTTTTAACACCTACTTCACTCTAAGTAATACTGGCAAGCAAATTAATCATTCTTTCCTTCCTCTCCCATTCACTTTTGTCGTTTACTCAAGGCAAGATGGTCACAAGCAGATCGCTGTCTTTTTTCTAATGGGTAACTCTTGCTTCAGAATTAAGATCTACAATTCAGTACAATGTGTGAAAACTGCTCGTGATCCACACTCTGCTACCATTATTGGCTTCCCTGACAGGGTTAGTGGAACACGTGCTTTATGAAAGTTAAACCAAAGGGTGGAAGGTAAGATGAGAGCATATCCTATGCATATTGCTCAGAAATCCAATTGGAGAATTATCAGACTTAAACTCATCGTGAATCCCCAGAAGGTGGTAGTTTGGAAGAGTACACTACTGAAAAACATTTAGGTGTTGAAACTCACTGCATAGGTTTCAACTCCTTGTCTACTTACCACATTAGTTCCCATTGTGATGCTTTCCCGATTTTTAAAATCCCGAAAAGTTCATTTAGGGAATATTTCCTCTCCAGGATGACCATTATGTTTGTATGTATCTTAGACAGTTGCAGTCACTTCAATCATGAGTGATGGACCAAACCACTGCTACTTTTGGTCCGTCACATTGCTGTTGACACACCAAAAGAGCACCCCTTTGGCCAACAGGGAATATTACTCTTTTTGCAGGGTTGACTCTTCATTTCCTCCTCCTAAGAAAAATCTTCTCATTTGCTTATATTGATGAAAAAACATCAGCATAACAAAAGAGTTGGTTTCAGGCAAACAGCTAGAAGATTCATTACTTGAGAGAAGCATATATTTAGACACATTTTTGGTCAGTTCTGAGTACATGAATACTTTGGAAATCCTGCATCAAAATAGACTATTTTTCTTCAGAGACAGAATATCTGCCAAAAACTAGTAAAAAGCAACATTTCTGATTAAAGGTACTACATCGGAAATTTGTGGAAAAAAATTAGGTGTGAGGTCGATTATGAAATACTATTCTGGGGAAGTGAACTGGCAAAAAGTTTGAGAGGCCAGTTTTTAGGGATTAAGTAACTTCAAATCCCATTCAGCTGTGTCAACTAAAAGTTTAATCCTTCGTGGATTGCTACCAAAATGTGAAATTCACTCTTGGAGAAAAAGCCCTAATTTGGAAAGCTATCACAGTATGTACTAATCAGCCCTCTTCTTGAGAGTCATTACAGATATGCCAACAGCTGAATGGGCATGAAGTCTGGGAACAAAGAAACTGCTGACAGTTTTTGGAAATATAAGGTCCACCTCAGAAAAAATAATTATATGTTCTAGGTAATAAATATTGTACTTAGGGGAGAGGACTAAGGCTAGTATATGCAAACTGGGGACTAGGGTTCTGATTTTCCTCCTTTTTTACGTAATAGCCACCTTTCTGCATTTCTTTCCCTTTTTAACAGCTGAATAGAATAGTTTTATAGATAGGGAATGACAAATCAAGCAACACACTTTTTGTCAATTTATCACAGATACTTGTCAAGTGAAAGCTGAGGTGTAGTTCATAGCAACATTTTTTTTGGTCTAAGTAAGATTTCATTTATCATGCCAAGAAAGTGGGGGAAAAGGAAAATATTTCATGAATTAATGTTTATATGGTTTAATGGTACATCTATTTGTCAGCTCAGTGCAGGAGACAGTAAGTCTAAGTTTATAAAATGTTCCTATAGAAATAAACCGTAAGAAGGGTAAAAGTCAGGCTCTCAAGCCGCACAGTGTTATTTCCTGAATGGTAAATCACTGAGTCATAGAGTACACCAAAAGTAACCAATTTATTTATCAGCATTTACAGAAATTAATAAGAGTTATGTGGCAGATATTTTGAGTAGGATGTAATGAAAATATTTGCCTAACATTACACTCAGACTTCAGAAACAGATAACATGAGCTTATTTTCATTAGCACTAGTTTCATTCTGCTAATGCTTAAAACACCAAGAAAGAGAGGGAACCTTCAAAGGCACTGCATGTACACATATTTGCAGGACAAATAGATAAGCTGGTGAAAGAAAAGGAAATAAAATGGATGACACATCTTAAAACACATCATGCCCAGGAAAAGACTGCACCCTTCCAGCGCTGTTTTAACGTCTTTGTAAGCAACATGGACAGTGGGATTGAGTGCAGCCTTAGCAAGTTTGGCAACACCAAGCTACATGACGTAGTCAACATGCTGGAGAGAAAGGATGCAATCCAGAGGGACCTTGAGAGGCTTGTGAGGTGGACCTGTGTAAACCTCATGAAGCCAAACAAGGGCAAGTGCAAGGTCCTGCATCTCAGTCATGGCAATCCCTGCTATCAGTGCAGACTTAGGGATGAACTGATGGAGAGCAGCCCTGCTGAGAAGAATGTGAGGGTGCTGGTGGACAAGATCCTGGACATGAGCTGGCAGTGTGCACTTACAGTCCAGAAAGTCACACAGATTCTGGGCTGCATCAAAAGCAACATGGCCAGCAGGTCAAGGGAGGGGATCTTGCCCTCTACTCTGCTCTTGTGGAATCCCACCAGGAGTACTGTGTCCAGCTCTGGAGGCACAACTTAAGAAAAATGGAAACATCTCATGCTGAGTCCAGAGGAGAGCCACATAGTTGACCAGCAGGCTGGAGCACCTCTCCTACAAAGAAAGATTGAGAGAGTTGGAGTTATTCAATCTGGAGAAGATAAAGACTCTGGAGAAAATTTATAGCAGTTTTCCAGTGTTGCAAGGGTTCTACAAGACAGCTGGAGAGGGACTTTTCACAAGGGCATGTAGTAACAGGACAAGGGAGGAATAGCTTTAAACTGAAGGAGGGTAGGTTTAGATTAGCTATTTGGGGTAAATCCTTCCTGTGAGGGTGGTGAGGCACTGGAACTGGTTGCTCAGAGAGGTTGTTTATTCCCCATACATGGAGGTGCTCAAGACCAGGTTGGACAGAGCTTTGAGCAACCTGGTCTACTGAAAGGTCCCTTGCCCTTGGCAGGGATTGGAACTAGATGCTCTTTAAGGTTCCTTCCAACCCATTCTACAGTTCTGTGTAATTATCATGTCTGCATTCATCACACTGAACTAGTGGAACATCTCAGCAGGGACCCGCACTGTAACACATCTAAAACTACCCAAGACTGCATGTGTGACTAGGAGAGTGAAGGTATACCAGCACTCAGAGCAAACACAAAAATGTTTTAAATTAACAATTCTGGTTAGAGTTACTTCTGATGATCATTTTCACCAGGGCTATCCGCTTAGCATTAATTCTTACCAGTACTTCATTGTGTGTGTATTGTGTGCATGTTAAGGGAGAGTTTGGACTCTTGTCATAGGCCCATAGAACCATTGTCATGATTCTGTTCTGTGGAACTGTGCCCAGAGACAGACTGTTAGGTGTACCTATAGTGGAGGTGTAGTGTATCCATCAGCAGTTTCCAGTCTGTGCATAAAACAAGCTATAGATGATGTTTAGGGAGTGTAAGGTCTACTCAGACTAACCACACAGCCCCAGGAGGGAGCACATTGCACCTTCAATGTGCACCAGCACATTGCTGCCTTCATATCTTGCATGCCTAAGAGCCCTGAGTACAAGCTGTCCTCATGTCAGACTGCTCAGCTGGTGTCCACAATGGGACATATGCTGTGGCTGCCAGTTCTCCCAAGGCTGTTTTTTTGCAGCAAGGTCAGGCTGGCTCAATCAGCACAAAAGGCACATTCATGCAGTGGCAGCCTGATGCTTCTCAATCTTCTTTGGGGCCATAATAGTTTGAGAATTTTTCCAGACATGATCTGCCCTTGAAATTTCCTTTATCTGGTCTCAGTAAAGTAACAGTGTCCTATTTCAGTAAGGCTTTTAAAACAAATATAGGACCTCTTCAGTCAATACAGGATGCTGGGATTTACTTTTAAAAGTAAATAATATCGTTTTAAGGTTTTTTTGCCTACCTTCTCAACTACTTTCCTCTCTCTTTGTCATACTTCTAATAAAGTACTCATCCAGATCGCAGTAAGGGTCCTACCACAAAGACCTACCATTCTTTTTTAAAAAAATCACTAAAAAGAGAAGTTTCCTTTTAACTAAAACTTCTTCTGTGTGGCAGCCTTAACATTATTGTATTTTTTCTTCCTGGAAGGCATACTGGTGCAGTAGGAATGTCTTGTATTTTTAGATATTTTCCAACTTTCAGGTCTGAGTGAATGTCCTACCTATATATCAGTTTCATATCAGCACATATCTGGTACTTGCTACATCCTCCAGCACATCACAGACAGGAGGCTGTAGACAGCTTCAGGAATTTTCTTTCCTAAACACCGTAAACATCTTGGACACAAAGTTAGTTCTGCATAGCCTGTGAAGTCTCATATATTACGTCTTAAGACTTAAAGGCTGTTCTCAGATGCCTTCTTTCCCCATCCATAAAATTATAGCCTTATGAGGACCATTAATTTTACAAATTAATGTTCTGTCTTCAATTC
The DNA here is from genome assembly GCA_024734555.1 of Trochalopteron elliotii. Lineage (NCBI taxonomy): Eukaryota > Metazoa > Chordata > Aves > Passeriformes > Leiothrichidae > Trochalopteron > Trochalopteron elliotii. The sequence goes on from JANPWX010000030.1 coordinate 1,732,738, forward strand.
CCACCATGGTGAAAATGAACTTGCCCTGTTATTTGCACCATGGAGTTTTTCTAGAAAGAACAATACTAACTTTGCCACTGTAGTAGGGAAGGAGAGGAAAAGCCAAATGTTATTTATCGCCATAGCCTGGGGGTTTAAAAACAGGCTGAGAATATCATATTCCTCCTTTTTTCTTTTAAGACATTTCTATCATGATATTACTATATAAAAGATTAATGTCTAGCTTTGGGGTTTTTCTTTCTCTTGTGGAGTTGAAAAACTTACTGAATTTAAATAGGAAGAGAAAAAATAATTCTCTTAACTGCTACAGAACAAACTGCAGCATATGAAATTGTCCAGATGTTTCTCATGTTGTGAACGATCAGAAGTGCCTGACAGAATGGAAGGTCCTTGTTGTGCGCATTGCATTGCAATACGCAGTTAAAAAGGCCTGCTGAAAGGAAGCAAAGGAAGCTCCATCTTTGTCCAAAATCCCCAATGATTTATTGCTAGATTCTTCCTGTTTGTTCATGTCACCCTTAACCCAATCATCTTCCTGCAGAAAGGACTCCCCTACCAGGAAGATGTGCATAGATAGCATCAACTTGTTCTACTTCCCCATAACCTAAGAAAATACAATGACATCCCTGAAGTATGCTTCCACTTGGACTCTAAGACCAGAATGAAACCAAGTCAGGTTTTCAGAGTAATGTCTCCTATTTTGAGGAACCTTAGTGGCTTCTTCTCTGGTACCTTCCTATTGTCTTCTTTTATTATTTCCTCATCCCATGACAGAGGAATTCCTCCTGGGTGAGCATGTAGCACCCACTGTAGCACCCTCATAAGAGCATGTGTAATGCTCAACTTACTGGGCATGCTGAGCAGCTATTGAATTGCACAGGAGGGGCTGCAGGACTGACTGATCAAACTCTTATCCAGGCATGGAAGGGAGGTTTTTTTTGTGTTATCAGTGAAGCATGCACTACGGTAAGTGATACAGTGTTCTCTGAGATAATTGCTTCTGTTTCAGCACTGGTCTTACAGAGGTTATGCCCTTCTGTCCTGGCAGAGCACCATGATTTGCAGATTATGGGATTCTGTTAATGAGTCTTCAAAAGCAAGAAGGATTTTCCACCTTCTTTTCTGCAGCAGTTCTGAGGACTATAGTGAGTACAGAAAACAAAGTGGGCTCATTTATGACTGCCCAGCAAACACCTGGCTTTTAAAGAACTGTATAAATATCCAGGCATTCAGGCTGTGCATAACTCTGGATGAGGACATAGACATATACAGAGCAACACATTCTATAGAAGGTGAATTACACATCTATGCTAGGTGGAGTGAGTTGCAGATAAAATTAACACCAATCCTGGAAGACATGTCTAGACTACATTTGGATGAACAATTACAGCCAGATGAAGCACACTCTTAATTTTTACATTAACTTTGTTACATTAAATTAACATGATCAATATTTAATATCTTAATTAATTCATCAGAAGACTGACAATGATCTGGTTTTGTGGGGTTTTGTCGAGTGCATTTTCCTGGTGGGTTTGGTGCTGTTATCCATTCCCACTTCTGACCAATACCATAAGGCAACACACTCTCTGAAGGGCACAGAAGCCCCCAGCAGTCCTATGGGAGTTTCTACTCAGCAGTATCAGGTATGTGATTTATTCCAGTTCTCTGTATTTATGGATTGTGACAATTTTGTATATTTTCAAATCTATTTGTCACTTAGCAAAAAAGTGCAAAACAAATGCATTGCAAAATGAGTATTTTCCCATTGATTACAACCGCCACAGTATTTTCTGCTCACTTATCAGACATTATTTGCTGCGTTTTTGAAAACACAAGAGAATGTAGAACTCACAGACTTGAAATTTCCTCTTATTCTTTATGAGTAATGCACACAGCCATTGATCCAACAGGATTACATGAAAGACAGGTACAAAAAAGGAAATTTTTAATCTATCTGACATGTCTGAAGGGTGTACGCAAGGACTGTACCTGCTGTGTATATTCTTGCTTCAGTAAGAAGAGAAACTGCTTTTGCATTGAAAGGTTCTCTTTGTTCTGCCATTTTGCAAACTCTGGGGAAACACTGAAGTGTTCTCATGTGCCATGGCTTCACTTGTTCAGTGTCTAATATTAGACTGTGTCAGAAAATATCTTTATTTTCATTTGACAGACTGATGGAATAAGCACTTTTTCTTTCTGCCTTTCAGTCAAATTACTGTGTTGTGCTTGTTCATATCAATATCTCTCACATTAAATAAAAGCCATACATAATGTTGCTAAATATAAAGGCAATCCTCTAGTAAAAATTCTCAGTATACATGACAGGTCCTTTAAAAGGTGATCTTTTACACATATCACTTCTGCATGGGGACTGTCAAACAGTTCCCTAGATTTAAGATGTATGCCAGAAAGTTTGAACTGGGCAGTTTGGGTTCACAGAATCACGGAATCACAGAATAGTCTGAGTTGTAAGGGATTCACAAAGAATTGTAAGTCCAGCTCTTAAGTGCTTGGTCTATATGGGGATCACACTCACAACCATCACATTATTAGCACCATGCTCTGACCAACTGAGCTAAGTGGAATTGTTCTTCTCAAAACCAGAAATTCTCTATCATTAAGATTTTTCTGTGCTTTTTTGCTTAGATTCAAGAAGTACTGTAATTTTTCTTAAAAGGATTATAATTTGGTTTTTTCACATAAAATGTGACATTTTCAAGAAAAGTTGCTGATATCTTTTGCATAATTTCTTTTCTTGGGAGCAATTTCCATTTTTAAGACAATCCTAGTGGAAAGCATCACACAGGACACTTGGGTTGTTAGTTGTTCTTTGTTGATTTTGTGCTTCTGTGGGAATTATAGAAGCTAAATGAGATGAATAAATGGATTTTTAACAGGCTTATTACAATGAACACTTGCCAACATGTTCTCAGCTTGAAACATAAAGCTCTTAAGATTTAATTTTTAGCTGCCTTTCTCCAAAAGTAAAATTTAATTAGAACCCAATTATACTGAAATGGAGGTAACTGCTGAGGTAGTGCAATGGATACTCAGGCCCATATGATCTGATTTATAATCCACAAGCACTTTGAAGAACTACCTTATTGTTTTCTCTACATTTATATGCATTTCCTATTAATATAAATTAGTATTGCATGGCTGCTTTTCATCTATTTGAGAAAAAATTTAAAATAAAGTTATATAAGAATATCTATTTTACTATATATTTACTATGGCTTTACACTGCTGAGAATAAGCATGCATAAATTGATGTTATATTTCAAGGCCTGAGAGTTTCTGTTGGAAAGATAAAGAGGAAAGTAAGAAAATCTTTCAGAAACACCAGTATCACCTTAATTACTTAGTGCAAAAAAAAACCTTCCTAGAAAATACAAAATACGGTTTCCTATTTCCTACTCATACCAATGTGAGCTCAAAATAATGCTTCTAAACTCATGATTTCTAGTTATGCCAGTCTTAAAATGAGGTTTAAACAAATACCTCTAAGCTATATGTGACTCCATTAAAATAAAATTTATAAAAAAATCCCCAACAACAACAAAATAACACAGAGATCCAGACTATTTTCTTACCTCCATCATTTTTCTTTGAGGGAATTCCTCATGCTTTTAAGGAATTTTATCTGAGATTTCTAATTAATTACATGACTAGAACTTAGATCAGAAAGCATCTTCATGCTCTCTCTACGTAAGGCACAACATAAGGTACAAGACAATGGAGGATCAAAAGAGTGAAAACCAGTAAAAAAACATAAGCCTGAAAAAATGGCCCTTCTTGACTCATGCTCTAATAATTTTTGGTCAAAGTTTGAGTCACAAAATCCTACCATTCCTTATTTTTCAATGTTTAACAGGAAATGTTAACAATTAAATGGTAATTATTTACCTACCTGATCAGCATTTCCTGCAAGGTAGTTTGACTTGGACTTAGTTTGTCAAGCTCAAGATATTTTCTCCAAAACTTTTGTGTTTTCATTTTGTGTTTTCAAAATGGTTTCTGTAGGATAGTGATCTATATTTTAAGAACAATTTTCTGGATGATCACCATGATGACAAGGTTTGTCAGATTAGCTAAATGGCAGTAAGGTGACAAGTACTAAGTGTTGTGTTATGACCTAAAAAACTTTCCTTTTTTTTCATAATGGAAAGCTCCTCTGACTTCCTCTCATTCTCTTACATGCAAGAAGCTTAAAACCCTTAATTGTATCTATTTTCTGCAGTTACATGTCTGGTTAGAGATCTAATATGTCATTGGGAATTGCCAACAGCTCTGCTTGTGGGCAGCTGAATGCCACTGAATGCTGATACTGTACATCACCACGTAACTTCTCAGATCACACTTGCATCTACAATCCAAGCACTGCCACAGAAACCTGATGAGTGTTTCTCAAGAGGAGGAAAGACTCTACAACTCGCCATGTAAGCAATAATTGATCTGCAGCATTCATACAACCATAAAATTGTTAAGGTTGGAAAAGACCTCTAAGATAATCAAGTTCAACCATCAACCCAGCAACACCATCATGTTCACCACTAAACCATGTCCTGAAGTGCTGCAGCCACATGTTTTCTGAACACTTCCAGGTATGCTGACTCCACCACTTCCCTGAGAAGTCTGTTGCAATGCTTTACAAACCCTTCTGTGATTTTTTTCCTAATATCCAATGTAAACTCTCCCTGCCACATCTTGAGGCCATTTCTTCTTATCCTGTCACATGTTACCAGGGAGAAGAGACCAACACCGACCTGGCTACAACCTCCTTTCAGATACCTGTGGAGAGTGATAAGGTCCTCCTTGAGCATCCTTTTGTCCAGGCTAAACAGCCCCAGCTCCCTCAGCCGCTTCTCATAAGATTTGTGCTCCAGGTCCTCCACCAGATTCGTTACCCTTCTCTGGATCTTGTTCCATCCTCTTAATGTCTTCAGTTCAGTGGTTGATTACATACTGTTAACAACTGCCAAAAACTCCTTAGCAATGTGCTCTGTATTTTTTAGCCCAATTCAATTTATACTGTCATTATAAAATAATCATAAAACATCTTTACATCTTTGAAGAGCAGTTTGGAAGTTGGGTAAATTCCTAGCATATGCTTGCCCATTTGGGAGTCTCACAGGGTGTGATCATCAGCATGCTGCTCCTCCCGTGCATACTGTTTTAAAAGGATCATTTCCTCCTCTCTGCACGTAGTCTCTGTTCTCTATTGCATTTGTGGGCAAAAGAGTCAAACTGGGAGTTTGCATCTGCTCAGGTTTTAATAATATTATTCAGAAATACATCTTGATTAGCTGATTTTCTGGTCAGCTGCTGCTAAATCCTTTCCAGGTATAAGCTGATTTGAAGCTTTGATGTTTAATTGAAATGCATTTTTGAGCCTGTTGTTAGTACTGGTCAGCACACTGGAAAATGCAGCCTGACTTCTTGTGATATGAACTGCCAGGGTGATGCAGACACTTCTTTTCAATAAAAGCTAAACCCACAAAACTGCTCTTCTCTATAAACCACGCACAGAACATTCAAGAAAACCATAGTAAAAGGTTATTTTTCAAGTGACAAAGCAAAGATCTCCAAAATAAGTAAATACGGGATTTACAGTGATATGTTTATCTCCTTCCCTGTGCAGTGCATAAGAGAAGTCTGGTGGGACTGGAAGATATTGTGGTCCTAGAAGTAATGATATCAATAATGTCTCACTCAAAATTTAAAAGAAACACACCACTGATTTTAGCCTTTTCTTCTTGGTCTGTGCTCTGGTCTGCAGCTGAGCCAGATTGCTGGAGCAGCCATATATCATAAAGTCATGGAAGGGACTTTAAAGATCATCTAGTTCCAAATCACCCTGCCATGGACAGGGACACCTTTCACTAAGCCAGGCTGCTCAGAGCTCCATCCAACCTGGTCTTGAACAATTCCAGGGAAGGGGCATCCACAACCTCTCTGGGAAACCTTTTCTGGTGCCTCACCACTTTCTTTCAGTTTGATCCCATTCTCCTTTGTCCTGTCACTAATATGACCTTGTAAACAGTCTCTCTCCATTTTTCTCGCAGGCTGTCTTTTTCTGTTTTACTCCTGGGACTTTACCTAACTGCCATGACTTTTCAAAGATCTTGGAAAACAAGATGTTTGAAAATGAAACATCTTTTCAAACTTAGGAAAGTGACTTGGTAACTACATCAGTCAATTCTCTCAGAACTCTGGGATGTGTCTCAGCAGATCCCATTGACTTACATTCAAGTTCCTCAGGAGGCCATGAACCTGATCATTATTTACATTTCACTCCCCCAGTCCTCATCCTGCTGTCCATCCCCTTGATATGTGTGAGAAGAGAGGTTGCCATTGAAGAGGCAAAGAAGTTGTTGAGTACCTCAGCCTTCTCATCTGTTGCTACCAGTTTTCCATGATTGTTTATTGGAGGGGTACACCTTCTTTGACTTCTTTTTTCTGGTTAATATACCTGTAGAAGCTCTTCCTGTTATTTTTTTGCCCCTTGCCACGTTCAGTTACAGCTTCACCTTGGCCTTCCTCATCCCCTCCCTACACAACCAAACTTCATCTCTACACTCTTCACAGGCTACCTGTCGTTATTTATACTATCTATAGATGTGCTTCTTTCCCTGTAGTTTGACAAGAAGTTCCCAACTCAGCCATGCTGATCCCTCGCCTTCCTTTTTCTTACCCATTCCTTACCTTTTTCTGCCCTGTTTCTTACTCCTGGAGATTGCTAACTATTGCACTCTGTAGAAGACATTCTTACAAATATACCAGCTCTGTTCCACCCAGCCCATTATCCCTGAGGGCAGTATCCCAGGGATCCCACTGACTATCTCCTTAAAAAGCTGAAATTCTGCTTTCCAAAAGTTCAAGGGTCTAACCTTACTCCTTACTTCATCCATATTCCTAAAGACAGCAAACTCCACCACTGTGGCCCAGACTGCCTCCAATCTTGATATCTCCAGCTAGCTCACTTGCATTGGTTACCAGCAGATTCAGTAACACATCCCCTCTGGTGAGACTATTACCTGGCTCAAGTGGTTATAATGATGCCCATATCACTCCTGGGAGCACAAAGGTGGTTTAGAACACTGCCATTCCTTCATTGTGTGGAAATCTACTATAGTCCATGTGTTTTATTCAATGTATCTGTATGAAAGTCGTAATAATGAAACATGTCAAACACATCAGCTTTTGCCATCAGAGGAAAAGAAACCAAACAGTGTGTAGAGATAGGAGAAGCATTTAACAGAGGCTGGTACACAGTGAAAGTTATGATATTTGCCATTGCTGGCAATCTCTTCTACATATAGATACCTCCTCTGCTGCTGACAACTCCAATCTCCACAGCCACAGAATCAGATTGGAGAAGTTGCTGCAGATTCACAAGCCCACCTAAAGCTATGCTGTGCTTTTCTGGGTGCACTGTTACAGAGGTTAAGTAAATCTGCTCTCAAACAGGCAAAGCTGATAGGGTTCAGCAACATTTAATTGCAGACATTGGGATGTTCAAAAGTAAGAATACTTTGTAATTTTAGACTTGGCAGTGGTTTTAGATCATATTGATTATATTGCACTCTCTTGAGACCATCTACCCTTAGTTCTGAGTATAACTCCAGACTTTCACATCTCATAAAATACATCCAAATTCTAGTTTGGCTTTTTTAATCTTCTCCCTACATAACATTGCAGTATCCTTCTAGTCCTCACAAGTTACCTGACCCTTCTTCCAGAAATGATAGATTCTCTTTTCCCTAAATTCCAGCCTAAATTCTCTGTTTAATCAGGCTGGTATTTTTCCCTGATGACTTGTCTTTCCACAGTTGGGGGCAACCTGGTCCTGAATATTTAACATTTCCTTTCTAAAGCACATCCAGCCTTTCTAAACTCCTTTACACTTCAGAACTGACTACCAAGGGTCTCTGTCAATCAGTGCCCTAAACAGGCCAAAGTCTGCTTGTTGGAAGTCCAAGGTGCAACTTCTGCTGGTACCCCTCCTTATTTCACCCAATACTGAAACTCCAACATTTCCTGGCCACTATGCCCAAGATAACCATTGACTAGCAAATCACCCACCAGTCCTTCTATGTTCACAATCAACAGGTCTAGCAGAACACCTTCTCTGGCAGGCTCATTTACCAGTTGTGTTAGGAAGTTGTCTTCCAGACATTCCAGGAACTTCCTGGATTGTTTCCTCTTTGCTTTGTTGTGTTTCCAGAAGGCATCTGGCAAGTTGAAGTCACCCATGAATACAAGGGTCAGCAACCATGAGACTTCAGCCAGCTGCATGTAGAATGCCTCCTCTGTCTGCTCGTCCTGGTTGGGTGGAATGTAACAGACTCCCACCACCATGATGTTCACCCTGCTGACCTTCCCCCTGATCTTTGCCCACATGCACATGCAGTTCCACCCCACCACTTCTCCTGCTTTGCCTGTGTCTTCTAAAGGGCTTATAGATATCCATTGCAACACTCCAGTCACGAGAGTCATCCCACGTTTCTGTGACAGAAAATACATAACTTTCCTGTTGTACAATGGCTTTCAGCTCCTTGTGCTTGCTGCCCATACTGTGTGCATTGGTGTAGATGCACTTGAGCTGGGCTAATGGTTTTTTCCCTCATCACAACCCTGCTACCCTAAGGCTGATGTCTAGTGGCCTGGTCTTATCCCTTTTCCCCTTTGAGCATGGTTTAAGACCTCTCAATTAGCCCTGCTAATTCCTGGGCCATAGTTTCTGTGAATCTGTCTTGACTGAGTTAAGAAAAATATCTATGGGGCAGGTGTGCTTTAAAGATTTGTCGTGTATTGTAAATGAAGTAGTTTTGTTGAAGGTAATTATCACATCACAGTGTAATGCTAAATGAGGTTTCTCAGGTCAGTTGAGACTTTAACCATACTGACATTTCAGAATTCAGCAGTGTATGTAATATTTCTAGTACTGACAGGGTGGAGTGAGAAGATGCTATCAGACTTACGTTGTAGTAGCTCTAATTTACAAAAAAATAAATGTCTTACACTGAGGAAACAGTAATTACCTCTATTCTCTCATTTTTCAAAGACTAAGAAGGGATGGTAGTTTTCTCAATTGTTGCAAAAATATTTTTGAAAGAAACCATCTCAAGAGTCAGGAGAGGAAGATAGAAAAGAACTGGTGTTTCTGAAATAAAAAAAAAAAAATTCATACCAGAAAAAAAACCCAAATGGCATTTTAACAACTATTTTGGCAAGATCTCGATGTAGTATATGAAAAGCTGACATGATCTTATTTGCAGATTTCTTTTGTTTCTTTGACTGCAGTTAGAAGAAAATACTTCATAAAATGCATTCTACAATCATTTTAATTGTTAGCAAGCAGAGCTCTCTGAAAATAGTTTTATACATACAGCTTATATACAATGTGTACAGGAGCACAGTAACAGACACTTCCAAAATGTGCACACTGGGTTAGCAACACACCTAGTAAAGCTCCAGAGAGACTAACTAATTCCCCCACACCATGCTACAAGAATTTGAAAGGAGCTATATACAATTTAGTTTACTTACTTGAAACAGACATTTGAATATTAGGTCTGAGAAATAAAGAAGCAAAACTGTGCTGATTTCCTGACAAAAAGGAGTTATAATCTATCCCAGAACACCTTCCCCTCACAACAAAAATGAACAGACTGTAGCTTTCCATTCTGACAGAAAGTTGGCTCATGCTGTCCATACCACACACAGCAATTTAAGACACTGAGTGGAGAGCATGAATCAAACAGAAGCATCAAATCTACTACAAATTAGATTATTTTTTTTCTGCTAGGGCACCTGTATCATCTGGTAATGGCCACATCAGAAAAATTCATTTAGGAAATAAAAAGCCCAGTGGATTTAGAAGTTCCATGAAAGGCTATGCAGTGTAGAAAGATTTTCAAATAAAATGAGGAGCAGGGAACCACAAAAACCCCAGCAGAAATAAACAGAAAACTTGATCACAGTAAATGATAAAATTCAAGAATTGACAAAGGAAGATTTTAATCTTTAATGCTTTGCAGGTGTAAAATATTTATGAGTGAAAAGGATTCGAGACTGATCAGAAGAGCAGAACCCAAAACTTTGTCTGTGTTCTGGTTTAGGGCAAATTTGGGAGGAAATCTCTGAATGGGGTTCTTTTGAAAAGCAAATTTAAACAGCCTCTCTCCCCAGCAGGTCCGGGGAAAGAACTCTCTCAAAGAAGAGTGGAAAAAACCCTATTTATTTAACAAACAAAATGTTCACAAGCATAAAGAATGAATAACAATAATAATAATAACAATAATAATAATATGAAATAATAAAACTTCTTGCTGCTCTGAAGAGAGATGGCAAAACTGAGAGTTCGTGCTAGGAGTCTGTTTATCAGTCCCAGTCGCTTCAGTGCTAGAAAATGCCGAGTCCCGGCTCGGTGGGCCACGGGTGCAAGATCCCGGTGTTCTTCTGGGTTTTTCAGTCCAGGGCAGATTTAAACAGTTCTAAAGAAAAAAAAAATAAAAAAAAAACTAGTCTAGGAAAGTTTCTTTGCCTCAGCTAGCTAGACTAACAAAGGGAAAAAAAACTCTCTCTGGCTGCTCTCTGTGCATCTGACGAAGAGAAAAAAAAAACAACACACAGTCTCAAGGATGAGAGCAGATTCAGAGGAGTGAGTTTGTTTCTCAAAACAAACTGCGCGCTTCTTCTTTCTCTGCTCACTCTCAGAACCAGTCTTAAAGGTACAGAACACAGAACAGACGATGTGGGGATACAGGCATCACAGTCACCTTAGGACATTCCACCCCTTATCACCATATCGTCAACTTATCAAAACTAATTGAATTTTAACTCTACAAACACACATTATGCATGCATATATCTATATAAAAACAATATACAGCTATATACAGACAATGGCAGTGACATTCAACAAAAAGTGATATGTACACATGGTTCTCATCCAACAATCAGATCTCCCTGAGGTACACATCGTGTTGTTTTATCTGTCTGCATTACTCACCATGTACAACCTGGTCTCTGAGCAAAGACAATCCCACGGATGGGTTTGTCTGTACTTGAGGTGGATTTCATCTAAACTGTTTTCCCTAACAAACTTCTTGCATGTACTACAGGGACTTTATCTCTATTTACTGTATGCAGGAGCTCAGACTGGGCAGGGCTTGCTCTGTTGGTGGAACTTCGGGTGTTAACTAACCAGGTGGCCTTTGCTAGATGCTGCTCTTAGTTCTTGAAAGATCCCCCACCTAATGCTCTTAAGGTGGTTCTTAACAGTTCATTGAATCTTTCCACTTTCCCAGCAGCTGGTGCATGGTAGGGGATATGGTACACCCACTCAATGCTATGTTCTTTAGCCCAGGTATTGATAAGGCTATTCTTGAAATGAGTTTTATTGTCTGACTTAATTCTCTCAGGGGTACCATGATTTCAGAGAACTTGCTTTTCAAGGCTTAGAATGGTGTTATGGGCTGTAGCATGAGGCACAGGGTAGGTCTCCAGCCACCCCGTGGTGGCTTCTACCATTGTGAGCACATAGTGCTTACTTTGACGTGTTTGGGGTAATGTGATATAATCAATTTGCCAGGCTTCCCTATACTTATATTTGGACCACTGTCTACTATACCATAGGGGCTTCACTTGCTTGGCCTGCTTGATTGCAGCACATGTGTCACAGTCATGAATAACCTGAGAAATATTGTTTATAGTTAGGTCCACTCCTCGGTTTCGTGCTCACTTATAGGTGGCATCTCTGCTCTGATGACCTGAGGCATCATGAGCCTATCGAGCTAGGAACAACTTTCTTTTGTGTTGCCAATTTAAGTCTATTTTTGACACTTCTATCTTTGCAGCTTGATTTATCTAGTCATTGTTTCGGTGCTCTTCATCAGCTTTACTCTTGGGGACATGGGCATCTACATGATGGATTTTTACAGGTAGCTTCTCTATCCGAGTGATAATGTCTTTCCACTCTTTGGCAGCTCAAATTGGTTTTCTTCTACGCTGCCAGTTAGCCTTTTTCTACTTCTTCAACCAGTTTCATAAAGCATTGGCTACCATCCATGAATCAGTATAGAGGTAGAGCTTTGGCCACTTCTTTCTTTCAGCAATGTTCAGGGCCAATTGAACAGCTTTGAGTTCAGCAAGTTGGCTCGATTTATCATTTCCTTCAGTGGCCTCAGCGACTTGTCGTGTGGGGCTCCACACAGCTGCTTTCCACTTCCGATTCATTTTCACTATACGACAGGAACCGTCAGTGAAAGAGCGTAGGGTGTTTCTTCTGCTGGCAGTTGGTTGTATGGTGGAGCTTCTTCAGCACGTGTCACTGGTTCTTGCTCTTCTTCATCTGTGAGACTAAAGTCTTCACTTTCAGGCCAATTTGTAATTATTTTCAAAATCCCAGGGCAATTCAGTTTTCTAATACGGGCACACTGTGTGATGACAGCAGTCCACTTACTCCATGTAGCATTGGTGGCATGGTGGGTAGAGGGAACTTCTGCTTTAAACATCCACCTTAGCACCGGTAGTTGGGGTGCCAGGAGGAGTTGTGTTTCAGTGCTTATTACTTCTGAGGCAGTTTGGACTTTTTTATAGGTTGCTAAAATTTCTTTTTTTGTGGGAGTGTGATTGGTCTTAGATTCTCTGTAACTTCGGCTTCAGAATCCCAATGGTCGTCCTCAAGTCTCTCCAGGCACCTTCTGCCAAAGACTCCAGGACAGACCATGGCTCTCGGCTGCAGAGTAGAGCACGTTCTTTACATCTGGTCTTGTCCTGACTGGGCCAAGGGCCACTGCATGAGCGATCTCTTGCTTGATCTGGGCAAAGGTGTGTTGCTGTTCAGGGCACCAGTAGAAAGTGTTTTTCTTGTGGGTAACCAGGTAGAGAGGACTCACAATCTGGCTGTACTCAGGGATATGCATTCTTCAAAAACTTATGGCACCTAGGAAAGCTTGTGTTTCCTTCTTGTTGGTAGGTGGAGACATTGCTGTGATCTTGTTGATGACATCAGTAGGAATTTGACGCCGTCCATCTTCTCACTTAATTCCTAGGAACTGGATTTCTCGAGCAGGTCTCTTAACTTTGCTCTTTTTGATAGCGAATCCAGCTTTCAGCAGAATCTGGATGATTTTTTCTCTTTTCTCAAACACTTTAGCTGCAGTATTCCCCCACACAATGATGTCATTGATGTACTGCAGATGTTCTGGAGCCTCACCTTTTTCTAGTGCAGTCTGAATCAGTCCATGGCAGATGGTAGGACTGTGCTTCCACCCCTGGGGCAGTCGGTTTTAAGTGTACTGCACACCCCTCCACGTAAAGGCAAACTGAGGCCTGCATTCTGCTGCCAAAGGAATGGAGAAAAATGCATTAGCAATGTCAATAGTGGCGTACCACTTTGCTGCCTTGGACTCCAGCTCGTACTGGAGCTCCAAGATGTCTGGCACAGCAGCGCTCAGCGGTGGAGTCACTTCATTCAAGGCACGATAGTCCACAGTCAATCTCCATTCTCCTTTAGATTTATGCACAGGCCAGATGGGGCTGTTGAAGGGTGAGTGGGTTTTGCTGACCACCTCTTGGCTCTCTAGCTCACAAATCATCTTGTGGATGGGGATCACGGCATTTTGAGTTGTTCTATACTGTCGGCGATGCACTGTTGAAGTGGCAATTGGCACTTGTTGCTCTTCCCCCTTCAGAAGTCTTACAGCAGATGGGTTCTCTGATAGTTCAGGCAAGGTGTTCAATTGTTTAACACCCTCTATTACTACAGCCCCTATCTCAAACGCCCACCTGAATCCCTTCGGGTTTTTGAAATACCCATTTTGGAGGTAGTCTATGCCCAGAATGCATGGGGCCTCTGGGCCAGTTGCAATAGGGTGCCTTTTCCACTCATTTTCAGTTAAACGAACATCAGCTTCCACCACAGTAAAATCCTGTGATCCCCCTGTCACACCAGCGATAGAGACAGATTCTGCCCCTACATGTGTTGATGGAATTAATGTGCACTGTGCACCAGTATCAACCAAGGCCTCATATTCTTGTGGTTCAGATGTGCTAGGCCAACGAATCCACACAGTCCAAAAACACGGTTGTCTCTAGCCTCTACCTGGCTAGAGGCTGGGCCCCTCTAAACCTGGTTATCTGTCTCTCCCTGGGTGACTGGAGCTACTTCCTTTTTAGTGGAACTTCTTCTCTGAGTTTTGCCGCCCAACAATTCACGCAGCCGTTGTGCCAGATCATCGGTAGATTTTCTATCCTATCTTTTCATATTTTCTCTACAATCACGCAGGAGGGACCACAGCTTACTTCGTGGGATGCCTCCTTTCTCTCTATCTGGGGAACGTCTGCGTTTGGTGCCAGAACCTCTGACCTGTACTGCTGAGATTTGGAGAAAGCCCTCTTTCATCTCTTTAATTTCATCTCTGAATGTATGGTGATTCTCCTCTGTTTTGCCTTCTAATTTCTGCAGACGGGTTTTCACGGCTGCGATTCTGGCATGTGTTGGGCCATGCACAGCATCTGCATATGCTCGAAGTTTTCTTGCTATATCCAGCACACTGTCCCCCATGTCGTCAGCTTTCATTATTGCTAAAGAAGAAGAGTATTCTTGTGGCTCAAGTCGTACAAGTTTTAGCCACATCACAGGTGTACATGGTACCAAGTCTGGGTTTCTAGTGTTTACGTCATCTGAGAAGATAATCTCTGCTGCTGCCATTTCTCTCAAGCGCTGAATCTTTTGTTTTATGGTCTTCCACTGGGTTTGCTGCATATAGAGATCGTCTGCACATAGATATCTTTGTGCCACACTTCCCAGGACCCGTTCTCAGAGACTGCAAGGGGTAGCCCCCCTCATCATTCCTTGGTCGATAACCGGATCATGTGACAGGGATCCCAAATGCCTCGCTTCAGTGCCATCTAGAATTGTAGCTTCACCTGCAGCATCTCAAAGACGGACTAACCAACTGATTATAGATTCATCTGGTCGTTGAGTGTAATCTTTTCTTAGGCCTCGAAGGTCCTTCAGGGAGAAGGACTCAATAGTGGCTCCTGATCGTGTGCCAGTGGGTTGGACATTTGACCTTGTGCCAGCTGGTTGGACTCTTAATTTTGTGTCAGTTTGGTTGGCTTCTGATTGGGTGTCAGTTGGTTGGATGTCTGATTGGGTGTCGTCGGGAGGCATCGTTGAGGGTCTTTCATCTGGATCATTGTCCACTGGTCAATCGGTTTTTTGTGGTTGCTTTTTTGCCCCAGCAGCTGCCAGGGGCTTAGGCTCACTGTTTGGTTTAGCTGCTGATTTATTTTTTTGGCTTCCTGCCTCTATCTGCTGCCCTACCTTATCTAGCAGTGTGCGGTAAGCATATGCCAGGGCCCAACTTATTGCAACAATCCTTTTGTCCTTGGAATTATTCTGGCACTTCTCTTTCAAGTATTTTCCCACCTCAGCTGGGTTCTGAATGTGTTCATATGGAAAATCCCAGGCTATAGGGTCAGAAAATTCTTTCAGGGTTTGGCCCATATCTTCTCATTCTCCACTCCATTCAGGATTTTCCACACCTGGGCCTCCTTCTGGGTCAGGGGTCTCATCAGCCCCTCTGGAAATCTCAGACCTCACTCTAGACAAGCTGCGAACTATATAGAGGAAGCTCACCAGATGGAATACCAGGAAGATGGTATCTTTAACATTCAGGGGACACTGAACATTCTCCAAAAGTGATGTGACTGATTCAAAAGATACGAGGGACAGGAAAGACTGAAAAGCTTCATCCCCTGTTCCTCCTCTAACAAAGTGGGTGCAATTATTCATAAATTCCCAAAATATGCTGCTGGAACTAGGATGCATGGTAGGATGAAGAAACCATAAACTAAACATACCTGCCACAAACTCCAGTACCTTCATAAACTTCCTATAAATCATGATCACTAAACTCAACAAAATAGCAATTCTAATTTGTGCACTTCTAGTGTAAAAGCTATGTGTTAGGGACAATATTGGAGCTAGTTCTGGATAAGAAAACAAGCTTAGGGACCAGAAAGGTATTAGAACCTCAAAGAAACCTAGGGAACAGAAATACAGCAAGTACTTTATTCTAATAGACATTAGGGATTCAAGGGGCAACATGGCTACTCTATCCCCACACAAAGAACAACCAAAATGCACTCAATAATTAATACAAGTTTTTTCCACTCTCTCGAGCCCCACAGTTGGGCACCAATTTTACTGTATGTCCTGGTTTAGGGCAAATTTGGGAGGAAATCTCTGAATGGGGTTCCTCTGAAAAGCAAATCCAAACAGCCCCTCCCCCCAGCAGGTCCAGGGAAAGAACTCTCTCAAAGAAGAGTGGAAAAAACCCTATTTATTTAACAAACAAAATGTCCACAAGCATAAAGAATGAATAACAATAATAATAATAACAATAATAATAATATGAAATAATAAAACCTCTCGCTGCTCTGAAGAGAGATGGCAAAACTGAGAGTCCATGCCAGGAGTCTGTTTATCAGTCCCAGTAGCTTCAGTGCTAGAAAATGCCGAGTCCCGGCCCGGTGGGCCACGGGTGCAAGATCCCGGTGCTCCTCTGGGTTTTTCAGTCCAGAGCAGATTTAAACAGTTCTAAAGAAAAAAAAAAAAAATAAAAAAAAAAAACAGTCCAGGAAAGCTTCTTTGCCTCAGCTAGCTAGACTAACAAAGGGAAAAAAAACTCTCTCTGGCTGCTCTCTGTGCATCTGACGAAGGAAAAAAAAAAAAAACAACCACACAGTCCCAAGGACGAGAGCAGATTCAGAGGAGTGAGTTTGTTTCTCAAAACAAACTGCGCGCTTCTTCTTTCCCTGCTCACTCTCAGAACCAGTCTTAAAGGTACAGAACAGAACAGACGATGTGGGGATACAGGCATCATAGTCACCCTAGGACAGTGTGGCATGAATTAGTGATACGAAATTAAAAAGTAGCTCAGAGAACAGGTGGGCTCATACAAAACTAAGGCATGAAGAAAGAGAAGAGGCAAAATGGACAAAAGGAGGATGAGGCAGTGTTAGGCAGTTATGGATGTGTCCTGGTTCCAGCCAGAAAAGGGTTCATTTATGCAGTAGCCAGGAGGGACAACCAGGACCCTGAGGTTTCTCTGTACCACCTCATGCCAAACAGGGGGCAGGGGAGGGATGGGTTCCTTCCAGTCAGGCTGACGGTGAAGTGAGTGATCCAGGTAGTGCCAAGTTCCCTGTGGTGGATGCTTGCATGTGAATACTTCACTTCAGGTTATTTAATTTTAATAACACTCTCTTATTAATATTGTTGTTGCTGCTGTTTGTCACTTATTTCATTGCCTTTTCTAGTAAATTGTTATCATCTTCAGGTACCTTTTGTGCCTCCAATTTCTCCTCTCCATCCCGCTGCAGGGGGAGGGAGAGAGGGAAGTGTGGAGTGAGACAGCGGCACATGATTTGGAGTGTTTCAGTGGAAACACTGAATTGGGGAATTCCATTTCTAAACTATGACAAAATGACAGTTTTCTAAACCATTCTACATAGATTTGCGAGTTCATGTTAGTCAGCTCCATTGTATAAAGACTTCTAAGGAGCCACTGAAGTCAGAGGTCAACTGCAATCAGCTAGGTAGGGTAGACCATATGGAGCCAGTCTAAACCAAGCCAGTCTATAAGTTCTCTCATCTGAATGCTGCACACAACTTTAACCACATTACATCCTCCTATAGGTCTCACCAGCTGAACCATGCTGGTTTACATTAGGAACTTCAATTTGTTACTTTCCCTGTTGAGTGGTCACAACTGGGGATTATTTTTAGATAATTAGCTAGAACACTTACAGTTTGCATCAATATAACTTTTCACTGCTTTAAAAATTAGGCTAGGGATATAACTAGTCTTGAAGAAAGAGGAATTGAGAAAGAAATTTTGAACTTCAGGTGGTTCACAGAGTTACAAACAGAACTAAATAAGAGCAAGTGTATTATTAAGGACAAAACAAACAATGAACTGATACACTGCATTAGCACTTCAGCTTTTGAAATCAAAAGACTAGCAACTAATTCCAAAATCCAATCTAAATTTCTAGTGTACTCTCTAGTATTAACCTTAGAGAAGTCACTGCAGAAGTACAGGATATAGTGTTGTGACAGAGTTGTGACCTGTGCTGGAGCAGGGGTTGATTGTAAAGAAAATTGCAAAGAAAAACATACTTAAAATTACATTTGGCTCATGAATTGGCCATAAAAAACTATTTCCACAAGGTGCCTTTTTCTGCTGTTACTGCCCCTTCTAAGAAAGATCCTGTGAGCACCTTCTCTCTGGAGCTCAGACACGATAGTCTCACCTGGCTTAGGAATGATTATTTGTCAGATTCCATACCACTCTCTATGGGAGGATTCAGTTCTGACATCCCCCTTCAAACTTTTCTTATACAGCCTTGTATAAGTAGCAGCAATAAGCTTCAGATGTGTCTATTTGACTACCTGTGCTGACATGTGAGCTGGTTAAAGAAAAAATAAATGAAAAATAAAAGTTTAATTGAATCCCAAATGCGTAACAGTCTTAATCAGCAAAGCTAGCACACACCACAGAGCTAAAATCATGCAAAATCTATTAAAGCAAAATGCAAACATGGATCAATATTCAGTTAAAAATACATATTTTCAAATCAGAAAATCTATACTTTTTAAAGCAATGTTATATCACATACACTGCTTTCCTTTATGTAAAACATATATCAGCATCTACTTTAAAGTACTATATGATGCCAGTTCAGTTTTGTTTTTACAATAAAACATACTCTTCACTTCTAAGAGTCAGATGGTGTGAAATAACCTCAGATTGGCCAGAACTGAACATATCCTCTCTTCTGAGGACTCTCTAAGAATGACATCCAAAAGTGAGTTACAAGCTGCAAAGGAAAAGTTCAATTTGTTTCACAGTCAACAATCCCACTCATTAGATCATAATGACATTTCTTGTTTCAAGTTGTGCCCATTCAGTTGTGTCATGGTAGTTACTGTGTTCCTGGTATTGCTTTTCAGGGAAGTCATTTGAATGGCAGAAGAATTGCACAAGTAGCTGGCAGATCTCTCTTTCTGAGCTTTCTTCCTGCAGCGAAGCTGGTTGTTGAAATGTCTTCTAAAACTCTCACTGAGAAAATACAGTGCAAATGGGTTGACACAAGAGTTACAGAAGCTTAGCACTCGGGCCACTAAGGTAACAACCATATGTCCCATCGATGGATCAATCTTATTGTAATGAAAAGATCTGTACATGTATAGCACATGGTTAGGAAACCAGCAGATAGCAAAGAAGCCAACAAAAACTAAAACAATTTTTGCCAGACGCTTCCGAGTTTCCATCTAAAAAGATGAAGAGAACCCAAATGAACAACAGTGAATAGAACTACCCAACATAACAGACTTAATTAAAATATGTCACATTTTGCTCTGTATTAGCTTCAACAATTATCATGACTAAAGCCAGCAAAAATGCTTCCTTCAGGGCCTAAATTACTTCTGCTATCTCATTTACTTTCCTTTTCCGCTTTCAGTTTATTTTCAGTGAACTTTTTTAGCTGTTTGCAGTTACAGAAGGTTGCTTGTTCTATATGATACACACAGCAAGAGTGATTCATGACCCAAGGAAACACTGGCTTTTAGCCTGTAAGCATGCACCAAAAGACATCATGAAACTAAACCTTTTCTGTCGAGATCTCAGTGCTTGGCTCAAAACTTAAGTTTTAGTTAGAAAGCTGTTTGGAAACTGTTGGCTTCAAAATCTAGAGATATCATGAGATAGACATTACTAGGGTGTTAGCTATGGAGTGGTACTTCTATCCCTTTGTTTTTCATTGAGGGTCTCAGCTTGCACCTCTCTCCTGGGGAAACCACCAAAATTGCATTACACCATCTGAAGCATCTTAATTCTGGTGTAAAGTGAAAGGTTCCATTGATTGCAATAACATCACAAAATGTATCTTAATTGCAGTGCTAAGGTATAACAGATTACATTGTAGATACTGCGAGTGGCTGAAAAGATGGCAAGATATGAGCCTACACAGTGGTTCCAAACTGAGAGAGTGAGATAAACTGGCCAGGCAGAAGCACCAAAGAGGGGCAGAAAGTTTCCCCATATTCCTCCTAAAAAATTTATTATGTATATCAGGCATGAAGGTTTTGCAGAGGAAGGAAAGTTTTCTACTCTGCTCAATTTCCCAGAGGAGAAAAAACCCCAAACAATCAAGTGAATTTATTCTAACAGTTTTTCAAAATCTGTGAAATTAATCTTTAAATAGTTTTCTTGGGTCTATCTAAACAAAAAACAGTGGGGAAATCAAAAAAGATGGGAAAACTCTAACATTCAAATTTGGTATCATTTGCACTCAGACAGATTGCAAGAGCAGACTAGAAGGTGCAGAAGTGTAGTGTGAATATTTCACTTGGCCTAAAGTAACATGAGCTGATAGCAGCAGTCTGAATTTATTTCCTCTTGCTGGGAGATATGTAAGTACACCATAATTTTCTATTCTTCTGAGCCTCATAGATTAACAAAGAGAAAAAACCCTAAGTATAATGAAAAAATGTGTTCTTACTTTGAAAATACATGTGAGTTCAGAAATGTGGTATAAATTAAATATTGTTTCCATTCAGAGGGTTCAGCCAAAAGGCTCTCTATATTTCACAGTAAAATAAAATAATACATGAAGTGCTAATATGTATGCACTTTTGACAAGAAACAGACTAGAGTAGAAATGAAATGTTGCTCAGAAAGGACATTAAGGAATGTAGTCTTTCTAAAAGAATGTGTGCATGCAAAGAGATTTCTGTGAGTATGAAAAGTTTTCTAAATTACTGGCAGACAAGACCATTCAAGACTGTATAAAATGGGCATAAGTATTTTTCTCTATCAATGCTAATGCTTTTACAAAGTAGTTGAAACACTTTCACTGCAAAAGCTGTTGTTTGTACATATGGGTGTTCCTGCTAATGTTACTATCTTATTGTTTCCTGTGCCTTACGGGGAAGATTGGGTTTGTCTAACATTTTTAAATGCTTTTTCTCAAAGATATACAGAATCTATACCAAGAGTTTTATAGCATTTCTAACAGAAAGGATATTAGAAACGTTCAAGTTCAGTATTGTATCCCAGAAAGTAAAAAAAAAATTAGTTAATCCTCTATGTTCACATTTCCAGTACTCCTTCATCTGAGAAGAATCTTAGATCCCCTAAGTAAAGTCTTCCCTGCCTATGTCAGTCTTCTCTATTTCCAAGCACAAATAAAAAGCAACAATTGTCAAAACATTCATTTAAGATTTCTTTCCTAAAATGATTGCCTACAGAGACAGGTGAAGCCACCATCATTAACTACAAAAACATCATTCCTCAGTAAGAATACAAGTAATGGTTACAGTAACAGCACATACAAACATATATACCATATATCTCATTTGCTGTTAGGAATGTGCATTCATGGCAGTGAATTTATAATTTTCCTTGTTCACAATCACTTACATACTAGGCTTAATATTGAGTAATTGTGAAAACAAGGAAAATTTTGTGGTAATTCTTGGCTTATTTAATGTGGAAACTGAATTAATCCTCTGCAAAATCCAACAAGTTGGATGTTATTCCTTGACTTTCATTTATAAGTGTATACAGCACACAAATCTTTTACCAGGATGTAAAAAAGCAAATTGCTTACCTGTCTTTTGGAATGCTCACTGTGCTCCCCAGGGATGTTGTGAGCACTTTTTATTAAACTCTTTGCAATATGATAGTAGTAGATACTGATAATTACAAGAGGGACGAGGAAATACACAAGGAAAAGCAGCACAGAATGGATCTTTGGGTGCATGTCATCTGTCATGGGGTATGGTATGCATGCTGTGAAAGTGGCATTATCTGTGTCATTGATGTGAGCCAGTTCGGAGAACACTGCTTCAGGAACTGCTAGGAGCGTGGAGATTACCCAGATGGCAGTAGCCTTCAGACAAGTCCATAGCACTGCACTGGAGGTCTGGATGTCCATGGGATTTACAATTGCTTTGTACCTGAAATTGATCGAAATGCAGATGCAAATTAAAAGGTATTCAAATTCAACATGCAATGCACAAGCTTACTTCATATCTTTGATTAAACTAATGTCATGTTTTTTCTTATTTAAAATATCAAGGAGCTTGTAATCTTTCTTCAACTTGCATTCTCTAAATCTCTACCTTTTTTCCGTTTACACTCATCAGAGGGGGCAGAAGGAGCCCTGGATACAACATGTGGCTGTAGGTGCCCATTCTGTGCCAGTGTGGTGAAAGTGAAGAATCAGCCATGGCTCTACCCTTTGCTTCTCCAAATACTGCCAGCAAATCTCCAAATGTGCATCCTATCTCCATACTCCGTGTGTATCAGCACATGCACACTTAGTGTTTCCTTTCTTTTTCCCTGGGCCCCTGAGGCCCAGGGCTCTCTCTTGCTGCCGCCACAACTTTCCCACTCTAGGACACTCCCAGCCCCCCTCAGAGGAATATATGTATCTTCATAAAGTCAGGCATATATGACTCCCAATGGCCTGTGGAGAAAGTATTAAACTCTTACCTAAAGTAAACATTTCCACATCAATAGCTGGAAGCTGCTGCTCTACACTGCATTTTGGAAAACTGTCTCATAATGTATGATTGCATATAAACCTTTGTGGAACTGATAATTTCATAGCCCCTGCAATGGAAACAGGAAGAATTGCAGAGAATGGAAATATCACTCCAGACCAAAGTAAAATAAATTAATAGAAGTAGACTTTGGTCCAGAATTCTTTTATTAAAAAAAAATCATTGAAGGAGTTGATACAAAGTCAAACTTTCCACAAGAAAATGTACATGTAATAAGGACAAATATAATTTGAGAAAAATATTTCAAGGATACCTTTAAGTTCCACTTAGATTTTTAATTTATTTTATTTTTTTTAAATGTAAGTAAATTATGCTTTAATGATTTTATTAAAAACTAAACCAAAACATTTCATTTTGTCTAAGCTCAATGCTGAAGCTCATGGGATTTTTTTAAACTTCATTATTTTTTTTTTTGTTTCTACTTTCAATTTCATTTGGAATGGCTATGATTTTTTCTGAAAAAGCAGAAGTTTTGAGAAGCAGAAACAATTATTCTTCTTTAATATTCACAGAAAAGTTTGGCAGAATAAGGGGAGTCAGGAGAGATTCATACTCCAGGTACATAAGTTTGTTCATCCTCAGGTGTTTGAAGTCCGTGGAGAAATACTTTCAAAGAGTGATTCAAATTTTAGGTATATTAAATCACCCTCTAGGGTGCTTGATTTTTTTCTCTGTTAGCTACACAATGATCTTAGATTAAGGAGAACAGTAAGTTAGATGCCTCTGCTTTGTAATAAAATTCCATATCCATGCATGTTGATATATACACATGTATATAGATGAATAAATATGTACGGGTATGAACAAGTGTCTAAATATTTACCAAGTTTATATCCAAATATAACATGGTTGCTGAAGGGTATGCTGATAAATGCAGCTGTGATCCCAAATATTCCTTAGGGCTAATTTGCAGGTCCTGACAAGTGGTTCCTAGCCCCTCAACACCTTAAGCAGGTGTTTGCTACTGGCTATGCCATAAAAATGTCTGGAGCAGAGCACTGTCATGGTACCCAAGGAAACCTTTCCTTCAGAGAATATGTGAGTCAAAATATGCTTTGGGGTCCTCTTTCTCAGGTTTCTAATAAATTGTTTGATCATTAAATAATTAAAAATAATGGCTGTTAATGTTCATATCCTCTTTAAATTGAGAGAGAGAATTTTTACTCTATTTTCACCTATCATGGACTAGAAAACAAAAGTCACCAAACTGTCTCTCTTATTTTATATTTACCATTTCTGCTAACACACAGTGAGAAACTCCCTGGACACCAAGGTGTAAAGAAAGCCTTTATACTGCCATAGGAAGGACAGAAGGTTCTGCACAAAGCATGAATTCTCCCCAGCACAAACTGTGACCTTATTATTTAATAATTGCTTCCTATTGCTGTCTGCCTTTATTTCATTACATAAGGACAGACCCTCTGTTTTTGAGGTGATGTCAGGTCCTTATATCTGCTCCTTTTTTAAAATGTTTGCATTCACAGGGAAGAGCTGGTTTGGGGATTTTGGGGTAGGGGGAGGACACTGGATAAAAATAATGTTTCGTAGTTCAGATTTTTCCCTCTCATTTTCAATTTCATTGCTTCAAAATATTTTGACTACAGTCCTATGACCCAAGTGAATGACCATGTCACAAATAATTGTTTTAGCAGCAAATTGGCCTAGTTAATCTCTAAATGGAAGACTTTTTCAGAAGTCTTTACATTAGCAGAAGACGCAGCATACATTTGTAGTTTGGCATATTTTGCTGTTTCAGCAAATAGTATGCTTTTCCCTGAGCCATAACTTACTCCAAGTGGAAAGGCATTGGAGCAGAGTGCCCTTTTTCACAAAACAGCTGAATTTAGTGCAAAAAAACCCCCTTATTTTATTCTACTTGCTGCTTTATTGACTACAAGGTGGCACTTTTCCTAGTACTCAGCCCTTCACAGTACTCAGTGTCAACGGGAAGAAAAATGAACTATGTCCTACAAAACCTGTCATCTTGTTTATATCTTTAAAAAGCTATAGAGCAAAAAGAAACAGGTTACAGATAAAATAAAATGTGAACCGAGTGTAATGAGAAGTGTTCCCAAAGTTCTCTTCCTTTGTGTAAAACCAGTGTACAGCTCAAACATACCACCAACCACTCAAATTGCAAAGACCATATTTTCCATCAATAAAACCAATGTCAGTAAATTAGACTAATGGTGCAAATTAGTCAAATTAGTAAGTAAATTTGTCTTTTCTTTTACTTCACTAATGAAAAAAGAGCAAATTATAGGTTGCCATGAAGTTCAGGAAATAATTATAAATATGTATTTGGTTTTAATTAAAAGCCTTCATTTACATTCGATCTTTCTACATCCTCTATTATTATCACTGCTGACAAAAGGACCCCAACTCAGGAAACCTTTCATGTCTTTGGAGCTGTGGTTTCTGCCAACAGACACTAGCACAGATTTACCCACTCTCCTTCAGCAGATTGTTTTTTTGTATAGTGTTTTTCTTCCATTTTAAAGCAATCTCCTCTCTTCTACACAATCCCAAAATAAATTCATGAAAAGAATATCCTCTTTCTCCAGTGGTATAATATTCTGCTGCCTTCTAAATTCCAATCTATTTTATCTACTTCTCCTAACTTTTGTTTTCCAAGACTTTCTAAAGGTATTTCTCAGCTCCATTAGAATGAAAAGCTCTACTCCTATTTCTGCTGCATCGACAATGCTGTTTCCCTCCCACACACTTGATTTCAAAAGAAGGTGCTCCTTTACTAGACCCATGCTGTCCTCCCTTTTTTTCCTACATCTTTGTCTCGAGTAATTTGTTGTGATGACCTTAAAAAAAAACTAAAAAGAAAACCCCAAAACAACTAGTCAATACTTAGGCAGCCACTGAAAAATAGCCTACCATTCTAACTAGATTAGCTTCAATATCTCCTTGCCCTTTTGGTTCTGTGTGGTCTCTTGTCCTTTTTTAAAAGCCCTTCAGGTCAAGGATGTTCTTCTTGTTGCTGTTTATATAGTATCTGCCACAACTAGGACCCTAATTTATTACCTAATTTCCTACATGACATCACAATGAAAATAAATATAATGACGAAGTGTGAGAAGCCAAGCAGAGACACAATTCAGGCAGGAGAGTTTCACATTACTTTGCTTTAATTTTCATTTGATTCCTGGAGCTGGAGGAGTTGGTATTATTTGCCTCATTATAAATAAGCTTTTTAAAGTGATGTTGCTGTACCATTGTACTGCATTTCCTGCAAAAGAGAGTAATTTATCAAAACCATTCATGTGTTAGTCTTTTATTGAGTCCCTGCATGGTGCTTTCAAAAACAAAATTTTAACAGCATAAAAACTTATAAATATATGCAAAAAGGAAACCTGGATATATAATCAGTATTTGTTAAAAATACTCATATTTATTAAAAATACTCCAGTTACAGTCCACTCAACTACAGTAAAATGAAATTTTGGATGGGACCAAAGCCCTTTTGCTTGTATAGGCAGTTCAATTGGCCCAATTCCAGCTGAATCATTAGGAGAACAGTTTTTCTAGCTGAAAACATTGTGGGATCATTTTATCATTTGTTTTGCGATTTACATTGTTCTATCTTATTCTTACAAATTCTTACAATGTAAAGTCTTAATTTTTTTTCAGGTATCAATATTTTTATTTTTATTCAGTATCAATATTTTTATTCTGTGCTCATCTCTTGAGAGCAGAGAATTCCATTCACTCAGGAATGAGCATCTCTGAGGTCTGATAGTGAATATAATGAACAGTATTTGAAATGCAGACTAGAAGACCATGTGTAAATACACTTAATGTCAATGACATGTGTTCTGTGTTTCTCAGGGGAAAAATCTTAAGATTTTCCTAAGTGGAAAAAGTTTTCCACTCTGTAAAATACACTCTGTTGAGCCAAAAACTATCAATAATGCTTCAACGCTTGTTGATGATTTCTCCACCCTGAAAAAAATCAAACCAGAAGTTTCCCAGGATGGTGGAGGGGGTTTTTTTCTGCATGAAATGTATTACCTGTCCTGTCCACTCAGTGTTTCAGAGGAGAAATTTCCTCTTTCCTTTCCATTTTTTCTTCTCTTTCTACTTCTGCTACTTGTTATTTGCCTCACATTAGCTAACTATGCTTCTTACAGTCTTGTGCAAATCTTGCAATGCCAGCTCATTGCCTGCAATCTGAACTTTTAGTTCTACTTCTCTAAAGCCATTTATTTATATCTGCACTAGCTAAAAGTACCATAAGTAATTTGTTCAACTCTGCTCCTAAAAGCAACATTAGTAAATTGTTTTACCAGCTATTATTTAGAAAAGTTCTTATATATCAGTATTTCCAGTAAATTTATATTTAAGTTTGATAATTTCAAGTCACTGATATGTTTTTTACATATCTTAAGACAGAATAATAGGTCTTCAGTAGAGTTTCTCTAAGTTCAGTTTCTCTAAGTTTCTGCCATGAAAAGGGGAGGGGAGCCAAATCTAATAAAGATGCTACATCTATATAAGCAAACTAAACAGTGCCATAGTCTGTTTTTAGGCCTGGAGGCCAAGTAGCATTGGGTGGACATCCATGACTATTTAATTAATCTCTTTAATAGCCCAGTATGAGACCACCACATCCAAACCAATTAAGCAGTTTACACTTCTGTTGGTAATGGCCCCTGGGCTTCTGTTTAATCCTGAATCATGCCTAGAAATTGTTTAGAGAATACTGATTGACCCAGGTCAAAACCACATCATGGACCTCTACAAAACCAGTTTGACAAGTACCTGACTGTCAGTCCTCAGTCCCATGCTCTGGTGCTGTTGAATGTGGGTTTGTGCATAGATAGATAAACACAGACATATGTCTGTGCATAGAAAAACATCCCCACGCTTTCAGGTACAGCATCATCCAGAAGCCTCACACAAAGGCTGGCCCATCCCAACCCACTGTGCCCATTTTTTCTTGACTTTTAAAATAACAAGTTGTATTTCCCCTGTTGTGCATACCAGGAGCTCCCCAGATTGCACCTACTCTGTTTGCACCTAAGCTTCATTTACAATCCTGAAACTAAGCACAGCCAAGTTGAGGAGTCTGATCTCAAAGCTATGTTTAAATAATGGCTGGGGAACACCAAAGTAATCAGCCTTCACAAAACTGCCACAGCAAAGGCAGCTCTGGCACGGCCCTCTCCAGGAACAAAATGGGGCCATTCATGCAGCCAGGGTGTCTGGGAGCCATTGCCCAGGCCTGCTAGACAGTGGCTCAAAATTAACATTTCACCTGTGAGGAGAGAACTTTATTCTTAGCCCACTGCATCACACAAACAACTGGATATACTGATTCCCAAGGGGAAGTATAAGGAAGCTTAGCTTGCGTGTTCCCTTGGCTTCTATCACCTTTCTGGACTATTTATCTCATTCCAACATTAATTTGGAGTTCTGGATTTTGGATTGTGCTCAGGGGGGGTGGATAGGATGAGGAGAAAGTCAGTATCTAGGCTAGATACTAGGCCTTGCAGTGTGCAGCCTGGGCAAGCCTAGGTACTGTTTGGCTTTGTCCCCTAGTTCTTCTTTTAAAAAAAACTTAGAAAACCACAAATAACCTTGTTTAATTCTTTCATGGTTTACAGTCTCAATCTGGAAGGGTCAAAGGACTTTGAGAAAAGAGAAATTCATTTCTCCAAATGAGTTTGATCCAAATCCCATCAATACCCCAGCCTTTAGACAGATGAGACAGAGTTGAATGCTTGTCTGCATATTTGCTATGTGCTTACTGCATGTCTCTCAGCAAAAATATCTATACATGCTTGAATGGAAAAGATCTCATAAAATCATCACTGCTGGATCAGAAGGTCGATAAAAATATCAATTACACAAACTAGAGTGTCTGAAAGAAGAAATCCCAAGTGTAAGATATGCTTAGTGCCAGTTTACCTTTACAAAATTTTTGCTGTTACAGAACATTTCCTCCCATTTCGTTGATGAATTCAGTTATAATCCACGGCAGATAACAATATTGTGGTGAACATTACATGGTCAGATGATTTTTAGAAATGTTACAAGACAGGAAGAATTAAATAACCAGACCTCTATTAATATATCCAGAACAGACTTAGATTTTCCCATTTGAAAATGAAGACCCTAAATCTCTACTTTCTAAATTCAAAATTCACCAAATTCATTTATTTGCTCCAGTATTATCATCTAAAAGATCTACTCTCTCACTTTTAAACACATTTCCAGTTCAATTTTATTTGCAAGTTCTGATCTTGGGCTGCCCTGAAATCAATGTAGATGGAAAATAAACAGGTACACACCATGGTAAAAAAAAAAGGGAATATAAAAAGATTATAGAGGGAAAAGTTAATATAGCAATCATTAAATACATTTAATCAAACAAACTTGGAGCCAAAACACTAGCATGAAACTACTTCAAAATAAATACTATGAAAAGCAGATGGAAAAAAATGAAATGTTTGGGATAATCATATGAAGGAAAAAACAAAATTATATGAGATGTAATGATGACATATCCGAATAACCCATTTATCTCATGCTTGTACACACACTACAGTTTTATTTTGATATATGCTCCTACAAAGCTGGAAATACACAAATCTACATGCAGCAGATGCAATTATGAAAAGCTTATGTGGACTGTTTGTCTCGTGGTTATTTCTCTGATATCTGAAAAGTTGTGTCAACTTAATTGCAAAATATGCTTCTCTTCAATGGACACCAAAGTAGGTTTTCTCTTATTTCTACAAATTTAATGAACTTGTAAGAACTTACTTGATATTTGTAATTACACTGTCAGATTATGCTGAATCCCACCACAGATTTAGAAGTTGCTAGTGGAACATGTTTAGACCTAGAGATCGTGACTGCATATACCTTGTTTCATTAATACATAAAAAAACCCATAAAATAATTTAGCACCATAATATATAGTCTGGTTCTGCAGCAGAACTAATATCGTAAATACACAACCTCTTCTGTAATTAAACCATTTAAAATGAAGATTCAATTAAATTATCCCTTTTCAGGAAGATATTGAAGAGTTCCATCACACTGCACACAAATACAGAGAAGTATTATTTATTCTCTAACAAATTTATCATGTGAAATCTTTTCCCTAGACAAAGCATTGGTAGAGCATCCTTGATCTTTGACATAATTTCTGAGGATCTGCTAAATGCAGACTTGAGAATTCCAACATTCCAATTTGTATTAACCCATTGCAGTGTAATAGATAAGGGAATCCTGTACCACATTATGCTGAGGGGCAAACAAATAAAATAAATGAATGATGATATACATGCTTTTTAAGAATTGGGTTGGATCTGCTGTTTTGTCTGTCACAGACACAGGCTTTTACTGGATAGCTCAAAGAGGCAGGAAACAGGAGGGATGGTTTTAAAGCTGTTTCTCAGTGTTTAGGTTGCAGCCTACAAGAGGCAATCAGACACCAGCATTTGCAATAGTTAAAACAAAGTGGCTTCTGCCAGCACAACACAGACATTGCATTGATCACTGACTGGGATAAACACCACAGACATTTCTCACTTCACCATCCTCAATCTAAGGTGTTTCTGTATGGGTTGAAGAGTACACACAGGACATGCACAAAGGCAGGAGTTTAACAGATGCATGTGTCTGTATGAAGTTTGAGAAACAGTTGCCTAACTTGGCAGGGAAATGTTATTTGCTGAGAAATAATTTTCAGCAGTGCAAAGACAGTCACAAGAGGACCTTCAACAGCTGATTTGAATTGCCTGGCTTGGACAATATTACCCTAGAATAGTTAACTCTTAATCTACTGCAGACATAAAATTCTTTCTGCATTGTTGAGGAGAGGGTGGTTTTGCCATCTCTCTTTTTATTCTGGAATATTTTATATCATTCCTTTTATCTGCATAAGATGGATATAAATTAGTTGGAAAATTATTAGGTGGGGACAGGAGAGGACAGGCTTCACTGTTTAATTTGACAAAGGTTTTCTGGCAAGCTTTATTTTGTGAGTCAAGTTTGCATATATGAACTAAAAGGCAAGTTGAAAAAATGTGACAAAGTTTGCCAAATCTCTGTTAAATTCCTTTTGCATTGCCTGTTATTGCATAATTATAACCATACTGCTACAGTCAACAGTGAGAGAAACACCTGGACCATCATTTATTTTAATGTACTTGAGTAATTCATTCGTTCAATACATTTACCTGAAGTGTTAGGGTTTTTAAAATATATACTTTTAGAATCTCATAGTTCTATTTGGTCCATATATTTTTGTTTTTCCATTTACTGTATACAGCTAAGGCATTGTTTTTCACTTATATAGATAATATTCCATTTTACCTTTGATTATTTTTTCTTTGGTTAATCATAAGTAATTTTCAAGATGTCATTTAATACTACTTTCCTCATAAGGACTCCTTAGTCCCTGACTATCAGCTATTAGAGCTCAAAAGGAAATCATGTCCACTGTCCTGCTTCACATGCTCTACTACATGTAATAAGAAATGAGGATTTATATTTTTTCAATCACTGTATTTCAGCCTGAATCAGCATCTGCCATAATGAAAGAAGAAACTAAAAATAAATTCTGAGAAAAGTAAAAAGTTTTCATATTACTAATGAAAAACCCAAAGAAGTTGCTAGGACAGATTTTCGCACTTCAGAACATTCCAAAATTCCCAAAAAAACAAAAAAAAAGGAGATAATAGACCAGCAAACTGAGCCAAAACAGATTTTGCTATCAGATGCCATCAGAAGTCAGCACAGTGTAAACTTGCAAAGAACATTTTTGATTTTTTTTAAATACAGACGGCAGTCTTCCAAATCTAAAATAAATAAAGAAAAAAAAAAGGAACAAAAAGTTGAGCTATGAAAATCTATAGAATACATTTTAAGCATCTCAGGCACTATATTTAGCTATTTAAGTATGAATTTAAATTTTCAAACTTACCTGTTAATCAGTACTTATCTCAAAGGTGTCTTTATGTCACATTACTTAGGAAGAAAGCAAATATGATGCTTTTCCAATTTTAGTAGGGTGAGTTCAGCTTTGCTGTCTCCATTAGAGTGCAGCAGAACTGTATTAGAGCTAACACATTTAAATCTTTCCTTAGAAACAAAATTTAGTGTAGCAAAAGAAACAGAATTAAATATAATCCTATTTTTACAAATCACTTAAAAATGAGGCATAAATGACAGCTAAAGAGGAAAGGAAGGACTATGTGGGACAAATCTAAAGCTGTTTGAAGGGGCTGCAATTTATTCCTCCAAAGGCTATTCCCTCCAGATGTCTTGGCATTTTGTGGGTACCATACAATAATGCAGCAATGCCAGAGGTGCACATTGTAGCACCCAGTCTTAATTCACTGCCTCGTGACCTGTCCATACCAAGGTTAAAATGCCATCCAGACTTCTAACTCTAAAAAGCATCCTGGAAACACTTTTCCGTACCTCCCCGCTTATGTTCTTACCCTACCTAGGCTCCTTCCCATGCACAAAACAGCAAGATTCCTCACCCTGAGAAAAAGATGAGGAGCCCTATGGGCCCAGTTTTGCCTTCTGAGCTAAATGGATGGTCCATCATGGACACAGATTGAAAAAACACTTTGTGCAGCATTGACCAAGTTCATTGGATGGTTGAAATTAGGTTCATCCCTGACTTCTGCCCTTTTTGCAGTGAGGAAATGCTGGCACACATTTTCTTCATGCGTGACATGCTGCAGTCCCTCTGGCAAACATTTCTCACTTCTTTATTTTATCCTCCTTATCAAAGACCACACAAAGTCCTGAGACTTTCTTATCAACATCCATTAGCCCTTGCCAAAAGTGACCCTGGAGAAACAAGCTCATCAAGGCTCCATTTCTCAATTCTTGTCCCACCACATCTTTAGAAAATGCATCCCTGGCCATTGCACACTAGCTCTGGGCACTTTCAGGGTGTGCTGAGTGCTATTGGGAGTGCTCTGTCCTACACTCCCCTTAGTTCCCCTCTTTTTTTTGCTACATTTTTGTCTTTCAGCACTCTTCCTCATTTGTCATCCACTCTATTAAGTTTTCTCTTCCTGTTAATCACCCTCTCTTTTTTCTTTGGTTTTATAAAAAAGAGAAATATTAAGGTTTGTAGAGGTAGTCTGGTTTCTCCACAATAGAGAAAACTCAGTGGCCATGAGGGGCAGGGTTGCTGTCCCTACATATCTCCTGCGTGGCAGTGAGAAAGGACAGCTGGCTCAGCAGCACAGCTCCTGTGCTGCCTTCTCTGTCCTGTAGGAGAGGGAGATTGCATCCTGTTCTGATGCTGAAACCCTGCACCACCAGTGCCACCATGGCATCACCTCTGCTGCCACCATCCCCATCTTCACCACTGACCTCCCACCCCTCTCTGCCCCCACACATGTGGGGCTGCAGAAGGGCACCACTCCCCACTCCTGGCAGGCAGACCTCCAGGAGCTCAGGGGTGGGAAGAACCAGCTGCTATTCCTATTATGGGGATGGGCAACCTCAGGCAGATAGGCTGCTAAATTCCATCTGCATGGAAGGGAAGTCTGGAAAGTATTGCTAAAAATTACCTATTACATTTGTACCCAAACACAAAAAATCCCCAACTCAAATAATCTCAATACAAAACAATTAAGCTTCCTAAGATAAGGTGCATGTTTGTCACACTGAAAGCATTACTGATGCTGAGAAGGACTTCTGTGACAAAAAAAAAATCTGTATGAAATAAAGCAACTTTAGAAAATATATGCAATTATATACTATTACTTTTACTAAAGTAGTAGTACTAAAAGTACTACTTTTTCTTCCTTCACTTTGTTAGCAACAATCAGAATTTGTAGCTTCTGTAGCTACTCCTGTTAAATGTATCACACACAAGGAAATTGTCATGCAGAATTTCCACATAAACAGTAAGTGTTAATTACACTGGAAAGCAAGACAACCTCCCTTATCCTAACTTACACAACCATGCTCCAAAGAATCCTAAGTATTCCTAAATCTGTTCTTTAGTATAATCAATGTCTGGCATTCTATACAGTCTCATGATTACAAAGAGCAAAAAGCAGGAAGGGCTTTAATTATCTTATATTAAAATGTACTTTGAACATGATCTGTGAAAGAGGGGGCCACTAAGAAGACATTGTGTACCAGACCAATAGGCACTGGATGATGATGGAGCCCTCTTGGTGACATCACTGCCTACAAACTGCTAACATCCTACCCTAGGTCCACTTACCTGGAGAAAACACTGCCTCCAGCCAGGCCTCACCTCCTCAGCACTTCTTGAGTGCAGGATGCTGCCAACACTTCTGATCTGCCAGCATAACCACCCACAACTGATCTGGTTACAACACACATTAGAATCTGGCTACAGATTAGTGTCACAGAAACCTCTCCACACCAGTGCCTCCTCTCTAGTTCAACACAAGTGTTGTACAAAGACTGTAGATTTGACTCCAACCCAGATAGCACTGAAAGTTGAGCCACCTTCACTCAGCAGTCTTCTGGGCCCTAGGAGACTGGTCTCTAAAGTCAGTGGAAGATCCACTGACTGGAAAATAAAAGCTTTTTGTTCTCAGAACCCAAAATAAAATTACAAAGGTTAAAGAAATATTGTAAATTCCTAGTAGAACCATTTCTGACATTAGCATATACCATGGAGTCCAAAATGCTGGAGAAATGTATTTATTATGGGTTTATTTGCTCTCAGCACATAAACTGTAACAGTTTTTTAGTATGTGCAATTCTAGATGCATTAAGCATAAACAGAGTCAGTATTATAAATTCTTGACTCTTCACTGGTATAAAAAGGATGCAAAATTATCTGGAAAATCAAACAGTGAATGCTCCAAAGCTATATAAAAAGCAAATGAATGAATCCTTAAACATCAAATTACCAGTATTCCCTCACATTACATTTCTCTAGAGAGATGATCTCCACTAACCTCTTCCATTTTCAAATAAGATGTACACCACAAGATATTAAGGAGTGGAAATAAAGCAGAAAGATAACTGCAGGGTTTCCTTGAATCCGTAAGGACAGATTTTGAAATACTATTTAACTGAGGTAATCAGAGTGTTACAGGTGTTTGTTTTAAAGTATGTTTTGCAAGCTCTTCTTCAAAACCATAATCAATTTTCACAAGTTACAGTCTTTATAGACAAATATGTTAGGTCCTGATTCAAACAGAAATTAAATTAATATTCACTGAAGACTACCCTCAAGTGAAATCAAACAACTGACTGAATTAGCTAAAAAAAGAAAAAAAATAGTTATAGTCTATTAAAGAAAATAAAGGATTAAAAATTCTAAAGAAACATTAAGTGTGAAGATATATTTATAAACTCAACTCTTCACATCATGAACTAATATAATGCAGTGTCTCAGTTCAGAACCCAACAAAAGGAAATGGGAGAATTTCTATGGAGAAGGAATTAAACTTTTTTGTTTCTTGCCAAAAACTTTTGCTTAGGTAAAAAAATAAAGATAACTTCATATAATTTGAGTTTGCAATTGCACGGCAAGATTTTGTCTCTCAGAGCCTGAAGCACAGTCCTACATGCAGCCACTCAGTTGCTATAAATTCCTTAAGTACCCATTCACAGTAATTGGGAGGAAACACTGAGGATCCAGCTCTTTGTTTCTTCCTAATTTGACAAGTACTGGAGATAAAAGTGTTACCTTCTAGTTTGTTTGGGGTATTTTCTTTTTTCCTTCTTCTTCTTTTCTAAAAGTTCCAAAGATAATAAGAATAGTTTGAACAAAAGTTTAAGACTGACAATTAAAACAGAGCAAATTGGTATACCTGAATTCCCAGATACTAAACCACTTCTGGCAGTCACCTCTTGTAACCTGCTGTTCTACTAAGGCACAGACACACATACACACCCACATGCGTGCACCTTCTCAGCAGAAAGAAATGAATTGATTAAAAATACATCTGTGCCTAACTTGGTTTAAGTCACTCACTGCCTGTTGACACTACACTGTGGCTTGGCATCATATCTGGCATCTAAAACTTTACTCTAATGAATAAAATTTCAATCTATGAACTGTTCAGGACCATCCCAGAGGTGCAGAAGACAGGGCTAAACTCACTTCTTGCAGCTGACACCCTGGAAGCTGGGGGTCAGTTACAATCATTTCCAGATGCCCTTTAACTTCAGTTAGTACCACTTGCCATCTGTCAGTGAGGGAAGAAGCATGGGGACCTCACAGGCTGGAATGAGGGGATTGCAAACCAGGGATACCTTATTTAGAGAAGTGCTTTACCTGTCATCCAGCCTTAGCCCAAGTTGCAGAGAGCTGAGGTGGCAACCCAGCTTTCCTA
Organism: Trochalopteron elliotii; assembly: GCA_024734555.1. NCBI lineage: Eukaryota > Metazoa > Chordata > Aves > Passeriformes > Leiothrichidae > Trochalopteron > Trochalopteron elliotii. Next base: position 1,768,723 of record JANPWX010000030.1, read on the forward strand.
CCTGTCAGCACTGAGGGCAGTGAGGGTGAAGACAGAGACACCAACGGAGGTCAGCTGGATGACAGGGATGAGCTTGCAGCCCACTTCCCCAAAGAGCCACTCTTCAGAGAAATACCGGGAGGCATCCACAGGCACACAGGTCACTAGCAGGAGGAGATCACCAGCAGCGAGGCTAGAGATGAAGATGTTGGGCACACTTCTCATGGCACTGTTGGAAATGAAGATCTTCATGAGGGTGATGTTGCCCAACAAGCCGACAGTGATGATGAGCAGGTAAAGTGAAGGGATCACACAGCGGATGATGAACACGGCCGTGCCTCTTCCCGGGGACAGGAGGGCTGTGTCGGCCACCAGGTGGACACTCCCATTCTCCCCGAGGGGCATTGCTGTGAGCTCGGGCGGGGGCTCCATCCTCCAGCTTCGCGTGGACTGGACGTCTCCAGTGCAAAGTGCAGTGGGAGCCACAGGAAAGCTTCACGTCTCTGCGAGTCAATCAACTTCCCCCCCCCCTTCTCTACTGCCTTTCTTCCTACCCCTTCTTTGCCGAGTTTTCTCCCTTAAGAAATGCAGAGGAATGTCCGCTGGGGCAGTGGCCGGGGAGGGAAATGACAAGCCCCGTGCGCTGCCCCTCGGCTCTTCGGACAAGCCTCTCCCGGTGGGCACGCGATCCTGATCCTGGGGGCAGAGAACGCGGTCGGGACAGCCGCCACCTGACCGCGACCCCGGGAGCGCCCTCGGCGCGCCGCTGCCGCCGTGGCCAAGGCGCAGTCCGGCCGC